>VDFB02280617.1:105281-170316 GCA_007258455.2 Sequoia sempervirens
GCATGGTGGGTGAAAAATAAACGTCTCTCGTCTGCCTGGTGAATGATGTCACTGTCGTACTCCAGCATGATGTCTGATCTCACTCGCCTCCTCTTCTTCCTCTCCTCCTTCTCCACTTGCCAGCTGTCACAATGAGCCAAAGGTAATTCTACAATTACCTTTTATCCCCTTTTCACTTTTTTCCATCCTTTTTCACCTTAGGGTCTTTTTTTCTTTTTTTTTTAACCAAACAATTCCTCCAACTAATTCATCCAGCCTATTTCTTCCCAGGGCCGCCATTCGCACACTGTTTGTTCGATTGACTCCGTTCAAGCGTCGTTCTTCTCATTTTTCCGCGCTCTTTCCAACAACATGTACCACTCCATACTTTTAAGAAGTTGAATGGGGCTCCCTTTTCCTCCCCCGTCCCCCTTCTCGAGGGGGCATACCCTACCATTCTCTCCTAACCCGTCGCTGTAAGCCTACCTTCGCTGGATTGGAGCATCCTCTCTGCATTCCCTCCGTTTGGGGCAGCTCACGCGCATTCCCCCATGCTGGGGCATTTCTTTTTCTAATCTCTTCTATAGAGTCATTTGCATTCTGTTTTTCTTCGAAACCCTATTATTCTAATAGTATTTCAAAGAGGGGCAAAATATAGATGTCCAATTTGATCACTTCCATATGATCAAATGCATCTCGTTATTCATCCAATTTCTCATCTCCTTTGTCAATATTAATTAAACCATTTGTTTAATTAATATATTGCATCTTACATAAGGGTCCTAAAGTATTTAATTTAATAAATACTTTACCCCTTTTCCTCTAAATTAAATAAATTAACCATTTTATTTAACTTAGTCATATTCCCCTTTTGGAATTAAAATTCATTTTTTAATTCCTCTTTTCTCTCTCATGGTCACATCCTCCAACTTTTGCAAGTTGGTCTCTAATCCATCTTAATTACTTCACCTTCTTCTAATTAACTAGGGTTAGCATGTGCACACCCTTAATCATCATTAGGGTCACATCCTCCATAATCTCCCACTTGCTTCTAATGAGTCATTAGTCCATCTAACTGAGTACTTGCACAACCTTAATCATTTGGTTAGCCTAACCTAATCCTCCTCCCACTTATGGCATGTGTCCTTAAGTCAACCTTATTAAAGGCTTTCTCCTTTTGGACAAGGCACTCCACTTCCCTATGTGAATTTTTAATTCACCTTTTAATCCCCCAAGGCACCCAAAAGGAATTTTAATTCCTTCACTTCTTCCCACATGTCCACTTATTCTTTATTCTTTCCCATCTCCCCATGAGAATATTTGAGGAATTTTTAATTCCTCACATGTCCTCTCACCCACATGGGGACAAGGACCTCCTTTATGAGGAGATCTTGTCCAATCCCAAGGTACTTTGTACCCCCCTCCATGTCATGTACTTCTCCTTCCACCTCATGTCCACTTCACCTTTTAGGGCTATATCACATGCCACATGTCAAGATGTGAGGGCTTGTGAGTTCTCAACTCACCTTAACCCTACATCTTGATATTTGGTGGATCAATTTCAACTGTCCATTTCTACTAGGAATTCTCAAAATTCCTATAAATCCCCCCTCTTTTCTCTCATTTGGGGAGAGATCATTTTGCTAGCCAAACTCTTGCAGTTTTGTTTCTCAACCTACACTTAGCCATTTTCATGTTTTCATCCACTTGCATTCATCCTCACAACATCATTTAGCTTGCATCTTGTGCCATCCAAGGAGTATACACATCGAAGATCAAAGGGCCAACCAAAGGATTGATTCGACACAAGGTATAGAGTTCCATTTTGTTGCTTTCATCTTGTGTTGTTTCCAACTTAGGCTAATCTTGAGGTGTAGGTTGTTTTGGTGTTTATTTGCACTCTTTTACTTGCTGCTCATTTTCTAACGCTCACATTCGACCTATCACACACACATCACAAGATAATTATCCCCAAACCAAAATATGAATTCCAATATTCAAACATGAAATTCAACGCATCAAAATTGCAAAATTTAAAAATAAAACCTTCAAGTTGACACGGGATTGCACTAAGCCATGGATGCTCCTGCATCTGACACTCATGGTAGAAGAAAAGTGATCCTATCACTTTCCAAGAGCATATCCAAGCTAAATAACCTCAGCCTTAGACAGCCATGAAGAGTCCTCCATAGGTCTTCCAAACCATTTCACCAAATATTCCATGTATTGCTTCTTTCTTGTGCTTCTTTTCACCCTGCTATTAAGAATTGCTTCAATATTTTCATTCTCTAGGGTAGGTGTGAATGCTTGTGGCTATCTTGTTGCTGAAACTTCATCATTTTCACCTCCATGGAATATGGTTAGATCTAAAATATTAAATATTGGAGAAATATTTAAGTCATTGGGTAATTCTACCTCATAAGCATTACCTAGTTCATGTTTTCTCACAATCTAGCAAGGTCCAATCTTCTTCATTTTCCACTTGTTGTAGTTACCCATTGAAAACCTCTCCTTTCTCAAATTCACCATTACCTCATCACCAACTTGGAACTCTTTGTATCTTCTCTTCAAATCAGCATTAGTCTTGTGTTGAAAATTCACTTTATGAATGTGCTTTTTTACTTCATGAAATTTCATTTTTCCAATGCTTTTTGAAAGATATAATGTTGCTGCAACTTGGTTTCCTTCACTCAAAACAGCATTAGTAATACCATCAAAATGCTCAATTTCAACACTACATGACAAGGAATCATGCCCACCAATCAACACATTTTCACTTCCATTGTTCTCAAACAAGTATTCTTCAAAAAACTCTTCATTAACCTTCAAATTCAACTTTATCAAAAGAAATTTCTGCTGCAACTAACTTATCTACTTCTTCACTATCTCTCTCATCAAAGGAAATAATAAAACCAGATTTTACCTTACCCTCTGCTACTACCTTCATTTCACCTGAGATTTCTTCTTCAATCTGAGTGAACAAATTTCCTTTTTTCATCTTCATCATAGTTAATGTTAACAAAGCCAACATATTCTTGCTTCAAACCATCTAATTTTTTTTTATTTCATCAACCAAACAAGACCTTGAATTGCTTCAAACCTTATCCATTTGTTATTTCAATGGCTTCAATTTGTGTTTCACTCCATCTTTCTTCAATATGTACATGTTGTCATAACCATCGTGCATTGCCTTCTTGTCAAATTGACAAGGTCTTTCTACAAGAATATGGAAAGAATCCATTTGTATAATATCACATAAGACTTCATCATAATAGCCTCCTATCTTAAATTTTACCTCACATTGTTTGCTGATCAAAAGCTTCTTGTCATCTTGTACCCATGCTATCTGATATGGATTCGGGTGCATCTTCCTTTCTAACTGCAATTTTCTTACCATTTCATCAAACACAAGATTGTCTATGCTTCCACTATCAATGATAACATTACATACCTTTCCTTCACACTTGCATCTTGTCATTAAAAAACTTCTTTTTTGAATGGATTTATCATCTTTCTTTAACAATGTTCTCCTAGCCATTAATGTTTCACCATCTTGTGCTTCTTCAGAATGTGATGATCATGCATCTTGTCTATTCAAATTTTCTGCCCTATTCTGATTTTCATTCCTTCTTTTTATTTCCTATTCATGAGGACAATCATATGTTCTATGAACCTCTTCCCCACACTTAAAACAAGTTCCTTGAAAGGTTTCTCTTCCAAAACCTTTACCTGATCTTCCTCTACCTCTCTGATTTTGATCTCTTGACCCATAAAATTCTTCATTCCTATGTTGTTTGTTGCTGCCTTGGCCTCCATTTTTCTAATTTTTCTGATCATCTTCTTTGTATGCTCTTCTCTCAACCTTAGCTTCATGAATTTTTCCTCTTTGTTTGTTTTCAAATCTCTTGTTCATCCTTTCTTCAATCTTTAAGGAAATCTAGTAAGCATCTTCCATAGTCACAATTCGCACCAATTTCATCTCCTCTTGTATACTTGACCTCAAACCATTAAGGTATCTTGCAACCTTCTCCTTAGTTTCCTCAAAATTTCTAGTTCTAATTGTATGAAACTCTTATGTGTATTCTTTCACACTCTTGCTGCCCTGTCTCAAACCTTGCATTTTCTTGAGCAGGTCCAATTCATAATCCACAGGAATGAATTGTTTTTTAAGCTTCTCCACCATTTTATCCCATTTGTTAATATTTTATTTTCCTCTTCTTCCCCTCTCTAATTAGATCGCTCTCCACCATATGGAGCCATGTCTTTTCAACCTTGTTTTTGCACATCTTACTTTGTTTGGATCCTATATCTCTTCAAATTCAAAATACTCTTCCATCTCATTCAACCAATATATTCATTCTTTTGGGTTTTGGCTTCCATTAAAGGTAGTTACATCCATTTTTGGTCTTCTTCCCAATTTTTTTAAAGCTTTCAACAGTGGGTCATTTGTAACTACTGCAATTTATTCTCTTTGCTCAGTATCCAAACTAGCATTCTCTATACTTTCTTCTTCATCTTCATCGTCTTCACTTCTTAGGTCTCTCATTCTTGCAAATCCTCTCCTTATCTCATTTTGTAAAGTTTCAACCTGCCTTCTCAAGGCTCTAAAATCATCATTTCTAACAAATTTATCTCCTCTTCCTCTTCCTCTACCATGATGGGCTCCTCTTGCATACATTTACTCTAGTACCCACAAGCTCAATCCTGGTGCAACTGCCTCTCTTTGGCGGTCTATTACATACTCAAGACCTTCTGGCTCTGATACTAGTAATGTATGAGAAATTTAATTTAATTATATTTTCTGCAGTAAAATCAAAAAGGTCACTATCAAATTTCATTCACAAACACATAGAGAAAATAAACATAGTTTCAAGCCTAGTTGCAATGTGCAACAAGAAAAATCTTAATTTTATTAAATGGGGAAAATCAACTATTACACTCCAATCAATGGATGAAGGTTGTAAAAAGCCATACAAAACCCTTGGAAACCACTTCCAATCTGATTTTCAACAGAAAATCAAAGCATATAGACACTCTTCTATCTAGTACCTATAACTCCAATCTTCTTTACTTCAAACATGTCTTCAATCTGCTCAATCTGGTTTTTTTTTTCTCTACCAACACTCTCAAACCTATCCAACCAATGCTGAAATAATCTCCCGAAGGTAACAATGCCCTTCTTCTTCTCCTCTATGTCCTTCCTCTAAAATTTTTGATGAAAATGAATGAAATTTCATTTTATTTCTTTATGCTTCCCTGGAATGCAATTTCAATGAATTACAATTTCATTTGCTTTCATTCAACACCACCACAAGAAAATCAATGCCCTCACCTCCAAAAAGGCTAAAATAAATTCAATTTAATATTCCAATATGCATAAAATATGTGTTTTGCCTTTCCAACTTGGTCAAAAATGCAATAGGTGCTTTAAATGACTTTTATGCTCTCACCAATAAAGCAAAAGTTGATTCCACAATCTAGGTGCCCACCTCCTAGGTCCCTATTTTTTAGGATTTGTGGAAATTTAAAATATGAGTTACAAATGGCTTTAATGGCTCCAATAAACCCATACCATAAAAAAAAAAATTCTTGATTTTTCCCACTTTTTCCTACTTTCTCAATTTTAAATCATATTTTCCATGATTCTCCTTCACCAAATTGCCCCCAAATTGAAAACCAAATTTAAATTCAAATTTCCCACATCACATGATAATTATCCCCACACCAAAATATGAATTTCAATATTCAAACATGAAATTCAACACACCAAAATTGCAAAATTTAAAAACAAAACCTTCAAGTTGACACAGGATTGCACTGAGCTATGGATGCTCCTGCATCAATCTCAATGTTCTCAACTTCCCTAACTTCTCTTTTTTTCTTGCACATCATCATTTTACACATACATTTTTCACATAGACATGCCAATACACACCTCAATGAAAATGATCAAAATTGTATATATATCACTTCCATCATCTTAATGATATCTCATGTCAGCCTAGAACCCTTTAACACCATCCACAATTATCCATGTCCACCAAGGATAAACCTTAATTCAAAATGATATGAAATGTGTAGTTGGCTTGGCCCTAATTCAAATGTGTTACCACTAATGTAAGATGTCATTATGTGCTTCCTTCCATTATCTTAACTAGTTCTATTTTACCTTCACATGCTTACTCCAACTAGCACACACTTCCCTTCTCTAATGCAAACACTCAAACACTATTCACAGTGAAACAACAAACACAAAATTTACTTTGTCACTTCTATCTTCTAGCTCTATGATTCAAATCCACTGAAATTGTAGATTAAGGTACTTTATGTGTTGTAGTATTTGACTTCCAAATTACCATAAGGCATAACAAATAACAACAATAAAATTCTACGCAAAATACAATGACAGTTCAATACAGTCCATATTTTCTTATGCAAAGCAAACCTCAAAACATTCCCGTAAATATTTCAAGACTTCTACAAAAGTAGTAAACATACAACCATTGACAATTTCATATGTACCTCAACTTCCCATGTTGCCCTTATTCAATAATGATAACATTAACATTCTACAACATTACAATTAACAAAATTGATATACCACATTCACACATATTTGACATCAATGATAGTCTACAACACTAATGACAGTTTGCAACACTTTTCCATCAATGACAACACTAAGTTCAAAAAAGAAAATGTACAATTAAAAGGTGTCTCACCCATTAGGTGAAATAGTGTTTGAGGTGCTGACCATGGATTGGTAGGTCTACATGATCTTCATTTATACTTCCAAATCAAAATATGCCTTGGCTACACTTGTCTATAAATTTATAAGGCCCAATCCACAAATAATACACTTTCCATGCTTCCATCTATTCTTTAGTCCTGTATCGACATGAGGACAATATTGTATTCTTGAAAGCATTTTTGGGTTACATTTTACTCCATCTTTTGCCAAGTTCTAATAAAATTTTGTCATGTGAAATTCTCATGTTTTCATCCAATCATATAATTTCAGTCACTTTTTGAGATATTGATTCATTTTATTTCCCTTAGGCCTCATGCATTAACTTATAAACTAACAAGTCCAGTTCGATAAGAATCTTGGTTTCCATTATATATACTAGCTTATAGGAATTTTTCCACTATAATTTTTGTATATTATTTTACTAGCCCATTGTTCTAAAGATAAGGTAAACTACTACAAATGTTAGCCCTTCAAAGAGTATAAAAATACATTTTTATTAATGCAACTATAGGTCACCCATTAAGAGATTACGTAGAAGCTTTTTTTTTTAATTTAAAGACTATGCGAAAGTTAAAATCAACAAATCACAATAAATAAAGACATGAAACCAAATGTACCTAGAGAAATCCCTATGAGAAAAAACTCCACCATCAAAGTAAGGCACAAGAATGCATATGAAACACACTTTCTCCCTTCAATATGAAAGCATTCTAGTCAACCCTATGTACATATGAAATCTCTATGAAATTGAATACTTAAAATATCCCATGCATGTGGGAATACTAATAGGCACATAGAAGGTAGTTTTGCAATACTGTGGACATCAAAACCATAGGCCAAGAAAACAACATAAAAAACACCTAAAAAGACAAAAAATCACCATTTTTTCTAAGGGAGCTTACCTCAAATCCCTACTAGGGGGTTCAATCCTAGACCCTACTAATTAAGGGAGATGTTACCACCCCAAGCTCCCTAGTGCAGTGCTACAATAGTTGAAGCCTTTAGCTCTAATTGATGGGGTTGAGGAGGACCCTTCAAGTCCACTTGTCGAGTCTATTATATTACACATAGGATTACAATTAAATATCATGCAATCATAATACCTATACACAACAAACTTTAGGTTATCATTTAATTTCTTTTTATTCTTGTCTAATGTTATCTATCTTCACAATGCTTTTGTTACTATACATGGCTTGATCATTGCCTTGGTGATGGTAATGGGATGAGAAAGTCAAACCAATCCTATACTTGAAAGATAAACTTAAAATATTGTGAGATGTGGAACACATTGTGTTATCAACTATTATCCTTTTGGACACACCAAATCTTGTGATTAGATCAATTAACAAGACATGAACCACTACTTTAGATGTTGCACTTTTAGTAGGGGTTGCTTCAACCCATTTGATACAATAATTAGTAAACGCAAGAATTTTTTTATATCCATTACTTGACCTCTCCATGATATCCTCAATGAAGTCAACACCACATTGTCTAAAAGGGAGCATCAGCTAAACTATATGTGTGGGGAATGAAACCTATAAACTTCATCTTTCCTAATATAATTTACAAGCATCACACCTTTTTAATATCATGAAAACATCTTTAAATAATGTAGGCTACCAATGCCCTACCCTCAGAATATTGTTAGCACTGGATTTTTCCATATAGTGTCTATCACAAAATATTTTGTGACACTCATCTACAACCTCAATAGACTATTCTTTTTCTAAGTTTTTAACAAACTTTCCATACTTATTCCTCCAAATTAATGTATCAACACATATTTAGGATGTTAGCATTAAGCTCCTCTATTGATATTCATTTAGTTTAGGATGACAATTCATGCTCTCCAAGTAACATACTACCTACTTATACCAAGGATCATCCCTTAAAAGGAGCATGTGCAATGCCAAATTTTACATCATCTATTTTTGTCATGTCTATGTTTTCACTTTCCATGAGCTTGGCTAAGCCTTGGCCTTTTATCAATTTTATTTTTTGCACTTCCATGCCATATTCCTAGATAGTGTTAGTCCACTTGCACCTCCTATCAAAATCCTTTTATTGAGAAAAGATATCCTTTACAACTATACGTGATACACATGCACGATTTTTTATTGTCCCAAGATTTTTCCTAAGATATTAACAAATAAAAACTAGATGAACAAAGTTTTCACATTACAAAGCTGACATGAAACATGCCACTTCACATTCATATGCATACAATGTTGCAATCATCATTTGATGACACACTTTACACACACCAATGCAATATGCATGGTGCCACATTTGGAATATTTTACTAATCATGGTTTAAAGGAGAAGAAACAACACACTGTTTGGAAGAAAAAGGAAAAGGTGAGTGGAAGACTGGACACTATATGTCAAGAGATTCAGAATGATGTTGTTGAGGAACCCTCTAAGTGGGACCCCTTTGTTGATTCTTTGGGCTTGGTTGATTCTAATGGTGGTCTTCCTCCTTCCCCTTTAACAAAAAGCTGAAAAGTTCGGAGGAGACGAATCTCTGTATTATGATGCAGCAAAAATCTTTGAGACAATTCTTTAAACCACCTTGACTTTGTTTTGTGGGTTGGTATCCCCTGTTGTGCTTCGCCCTGTTTTTTGTTGACTTTTTGCTGTCTCTTCTGTTGGTTGTTCATTGTCCTGTGGACCTTATTGCTAAATCTTCTTTGATGTAAAAGGGATCAGGGCCCTTTCAAAATCCCTGCTTAACTTATCAAAAACAATGTGCAGTTCCTGAGAATTGGAAAGACAAGTCCAAACTCTAACTATTATCCAACTTGGCCTTCAAATGTTGACTTAGGACATCCATTTCAGACAATCCAAAATGCAACTGATACATGAAAATTTTAGACATAATTCTTAACTTCTATATGATTGCAATTTAGACTTCAAAGACCATATACAATATACATTTTAGACTTCAAGTTTTCAAAATGTATCTAGGGACATGCAACTCCAAGCCAATTCCAAACTCTAGCAAGCTTGCAACTCAACTTTAGGGTCCAAACTGTAGTTTGTAATTGTGCACAGAAACACAAGTTAGAAACAACAAGATTGATTTTTTTTATTGATGGAGCATATCTTTAATATTGTACTGATCTCTCCGTCACAATGCCTAATTTTTTGATCTTCAGACATCTATTCTCTCTTTAAAAATTCTGCTTTCAAATCCAAAATTCTAGAACTCTCCTTCACAATGCCTAGATCTTAAAATATCTATTCTCTCTTAACAAATTCTGCTTTTCACTACAACTCTCCTTCACAATGCCTAAGTTTTTGATCTTCAAACATCTATTCTCTCTTAACTAATTCTGTTTTTCAAATCCAAAATTCTACAACTCTCCTTCACTAACACTGTTATAATTTCTCCCTCGCATTTGCAACTGTTCCTATTAAAACAAAATAGATACCTGCAACCAAACTTGCTCTGATACCAATTGTTGGTGTTAAAGAGAAAAATTTAACAGTATACGAAGAAATAGCATAACAGACAAGAAACAATATTCTGATCACTAAGACAGTAACAGAACATAAGAATGGAACAGATTTCTGCTGCAACAATAATCTTTATTTATATAAATCAATTACAGATATGCAGAACTCTAACTCTGTAGAGTGTTTTCTCCTGATATCTACGATTTAAGATAATAGACTCTCACAACTCCAGGCAATTTTATTTATAGTTGCAAGATGGCAGTTAAACCTTGCGATCAATCAACTTGAAACTAAAAGAGGGGTAAATAATTTTGAAACTAAAAGAGGGGTAAAAATTTATTAAAACAACAAGAAGTACAGCGCCAGACTTTAAACAGCCCTGTCAAGCTCAACTAAGTTGTCCAGCTCATGAGACAAATCCAGAGATAACTGATCCCTATCCACAATATTTCAATTTTGCATATGATAAGGATAAGGATAAGGATAAGATCAATCAACTTTGGCAGTCAAGATAAGGATAAGATTAGATTGCAGACCGTGGAGAAAATGTAAGATACATCTAATGGCCTCTTCTCTGAACCAATGTCAAGGTAAATAATTGTACATGTCAGGATTTTCTTTCTCTCTCTCTCTAAGAATTCCCTGTCTATGAGATTTTCAATTCTCTTTTTAACTTCCTTCATATCTGGCTTGAACATGTCTTTAACCAGCTCAATGCATTGCTTCACTAGCTCCTTATGAGCTAATACCTTTCCTTTCTTCATAATTCTTACGATCGAAGCATCAAGCAACTGATGTCTATGTTGAATCACATCCTTCCCAATGTTTTCTTTTACATTGGCTATGGGTGCCGGAAGTCGGATCTTCCTCTTTTCACTAGAAAATTTTGCATTGAATTCAAAACAATCTGTTTGCCTCACCGATTGTGAATCTGGTAGTTTACCTAGGATTTTGTATTTTGAACATGCAAGGGAATTCAGCAATGCAATTGTATCCTCAACTTCCAAACCCAACTGGGATTTGATTTCTGAAAAACTCAGCCTCTCTGTTTCATTGAACAACAACAGTGCACTTGCATGACAAGGGGTTCCAACTATTTGCATGTTCCCAGAGAATATTTCCATGTTAGTCTTCTGTTCTCTTTTTCTCTGTTATAGAATTCCTTGAATGTCTCTAAATGCCTCACCATTTCAAGAGGAAGGACAAGTGAATCAGGTGACTTATAGCTTGGCCAGAATCCAGATGTCAAAACTGTCACAGAGAATTCTATTCCAAAACAAGGATGAAGAGGATTCTGACTGAGGTATTCCTCAAAATCTGATTGGGTTTTCGTTGCCAATGTCCAATCAGTAAGCATGCCCTCCATTCTAGATGTAAATTATCGTCCACATGTAAGCTTCAACTTGACTAACATATTTTCTTCATAATCAAGATTTGAACTTGTGTGGGGCAAAAGCCTGTCTCCGAGCTTTTTCCTATACAACTCTGCAACCATTTCTTTGTCATAGACGCAAGTAAAAATATTTGCAACCTTTTCAAGGGCATCTTCAACATCTTCATATTTCATATTTCTATTTGTCAAAATATTGTGACAAAATGTGACCAACAATTCCCAAATACTATTTCCTGCAACTTGTTGATTGCACAAACTCTGAAAGGCCGCCATGAGTGCATCTTTGAAAAGGAAGTGGTTCATAAAATTCTCCTCCACACATTGTAAGTATTTCTCTTGCAATTGGATAACACTTCTCAAAAACCGATCCTTTTCACTTGCAATAATTTCTTTTTTGTTGTTCGCCTTTATTGCCTCTACCACCATTTGTCCTCCATGTTTAGCCAACGATGTACCATGCCTGATAACATGCTGTCTAAATATTTTGGCCATGAGCTGAATGCCTTTATCTATCCCAGAAAACAACTTAAACATCTCTGAAAGACCATCCATCTTGTCATTTCTCAACAATAGATGGCAATCTGAATCTTCCTTCAAAAGTTGACATTCATGCTTGCAAAGAAGTTCATTTTCTACGATTTCTACAAACCTAGCTTGGCTACTCTGATGCACACAAAGCATTGAAATTGTTTCTTTCTCAAACTTCAAACATTTAACAACATTCAACAAGTAGTCTGGACAAGAATACTCACATATCCATGAAGCAGCCTTTCTGGAATAGTATATGGTGGTATTTTCAAAAATAGCCAACTCTAAATCTTTATAATAGTCCATCCCAAAATGCCACAGCATACTCACAACTTTCTTCAATACAGTCCCATCAAGAATTCTCTCACCATCCCGCATTTTATTAATTTGAACCATCATAGCAACTTGCACATTACTGCGCAAATCTTCATTGTAGACCATTTTAAGGAAGCATATCTAGGCAGCTTCGTTGGGTTTTTCCAGATGGGTCAAAATTTGAAAAAACACAATTTTCAATAGAATGGCAACCATTCGTTTGTGATCTTCCCATTGCTTTACAAATTCTATCAAAAGAAGCTCATCTTCTTTCTCCCTCAGTGCGGGGACTACTGTTGAATTGATATGATCTTGTAAAGTTTTCTCATATTCAGACTGCATCAATGTCGACTTCACTCTACAGTACTCAGTATAAATCATCATATAGTCCTCAGTTCTGAGTTGGACCTTCCCTTCCACGAATTGCTTAACCTTTGAAATTGCATCATGTAACGGATCCAATCCATACTCCACCTCCATCTCCGTCATTCTTTACGCGCTTTGCCCCACAGTACTTTTACGAGTAAATCTGAGGTTCCCTTCCTAACAAAAACCACAATATAATGAATTTCGAGGCAAAACATGCTTCTATAAATCGATCCAAGAATTCCATGACTTATATGAACTTGTAGGCCGGTAAGGTATGACTCACAAGCTCCAACCCTATGATGTATGGCATGGGTGTTACTTGTTAATAGGACTTTGTCTTATAGTTTTCTCAAATTAAATTGTAATTACAATTCGGTAAAAAGGTCTTCAAAGTATGACCAACCCACATGACAAATAGAAAGATCTTATAAGAAAATGCATATACACAAGTCATAGACGTCAATTATAATTTGTAGTTTCCTTTAATTTTGTTTTTCTTAATTAAATTTGTTTATATTAGATTTTTTAATGTATTTTTATTGGAAGGCGTATCATATTTGGAAAAGGTCGATCTGATTTTCACTATCAAGTTGAAACACTCCAATGCAATTATATTAATTTGGTCAGTTGTAATTTTGTTTCTCTTAATTAAATTTGTTTATATTAGATTTCTTTATGTATTTTTAGGTCGTATCATATTTGGAAGTGGCCAATCTAATTTTCACTATCAAGTAGAAACATGCAATGTAGTTATATTAATTTGGTCCCTTGAAATGCAGGTCCATTGAATGTTTTTCCCCATTTTTTTAACCTTTCTCATTTTTCGATATTTGAGTACAATGAGTGGTAGTTAGCTATATTTGCATGCATGATAAATATTTATTTCTTCTTCAGTCTTGACATTTCATTTTTATAGGCCTATAAGTGGTATTTCTTTTGTCGGCTATATATTTTTATTTTTATTAGCAAATAAATTTAACATAGTAATATATATTTTTAGATTAATATGTTCTATTTTAATTAGTATTGCAAGACAATAAATAAAATCAACATATAATTTTCATTATATTATTATGTTTATTTTTACAGCTACCATAGATAAAAAAAATTTCCTAATTCACCTTCCACACCTCTTGGGTGTACCCATTGGACACCAAGGTGCCATTGCTAGTTTTAAAAGTTATATTTATCTGCTCGAAAAAGAGTACAGGACGGTGAAGTCATTTACAATCTCGATATTTTTAACCCGTTTTGTTAAGAAAATACGGGAGTTTAATTTTTATCGGTATCATTGACAGCACGATACATCAATTGATGAGCTAAAGGGGCTCTATTATGAATGGTTCATAAGGCACAACACTTGCTGAAGGTTTTGCAAATGGGGTAACAACTCAAGCGGGCTTAACCTTGAAGAAAAATCCCTGGTTAAGCACGCTTGAGCTGGAGCAGTACTGGGATGGGTGACCTCCCGGGACGGACCAGTGCTTCACCTCTGTGAGCATCACCTAGATGCAATGAGTGCTAAGTGGACCATTCGATATCATGAGAGATGGGTTCTTGTTGAACCACTACTCATGAAACATGGGTCAATGAGTTTGACTTGAAACTACACGGTTGAATCCTGATAGCAATATCATAATTTGACTCGCTGTGGAAAAATACCTCCTACTTATCACGATACATCGTGTTTCCCTCTGCGCTGCATCAAATTATAGTTAGGGTTACTACATATTATTAATGCCTTCATCTAATTTATATTTAGGTTAGGATTAGGGCTAAAGATATAGTTAAGCTTATGGTTAGGGTTAAGAAATATAGTTAGGGTTAGAAATATGGTTAAGGATGAGGGTTAGGGTTTGCATCAAAATTAGGGTTAGGGTTAGCATGAAGAATAGTTTAGGATTAGGGTTAGAATTAGCATTAGGATTAGGGTTACATTTAGGTTTAGGGTATAGTTTACGGTTAACTATAATTATTTTATATTTATATTTATAATTTTTTTGTTTATTTAATATAATATCTTTTTGTCAATATTTTTTTGTAATCTATACTAATGACAAATTTTTAATTTCTATAGAATAATTTATATAATGAAAAGAAAAATTATTAGAGAATTTTGTTTTTCTTCTTTAATGAATGATTAAATATATTTATTTTTCATTATAGAATACAAATAACATAATATATATTATTTATTATTTATATATTATGTTTAATATAGATATAAATATTCACTAGAATATATATCTTATTAAATAACATATATAAATAACCAATATATCATTTTCAAAGAATTACTTTTATTATTATTTTGTTTAACATAGTTATATTACATTTGTATTACTTTTAGAATTATAATATATTACTCTTATTATTATTGAAAATAAGTTTTTTATAAATTTAATTATTTTTAAAATTGCATTAAATTAAATAATATTATAATATTATATAAACACTTATAAACACACTCCCTCTTTAATATATACATACACTCCCTCTTTCTCCTTCCCTACCTCTATCTCTATATTTTTATCTTTTCACCTATATATACCTCCATATTACTTATCTCTATCACCTTCTTTCTCTCTCACTCTTGCCTATTCTATATATATCTCCCTATCTCTCCCTCCTCTATATCTATACCTCATTACGTCTACCTCTATCTCTTTCTCTCTCCCACACCTATCTCTATCTCTTTCTATTTATATCTCTCTACATCTATTTCTCTATCTCTATTCCTATATGCATTATCATTTCCCTCTCCCCCCTTCTTCATTATTTATCTTATTCACTCCATATCTTCTAATCTATATCTTTATCTTTATTTCTCACTCGATATCCCTCACTCATCTCTCTATCTCTTTTTATCCATATCCTTCTCTACATATATCTCCCATAGATCTATCTATCTCCCTATCTCTGTATCTCATTTCCTATCCCTCTCCATCTCTTTATATCACCCTCTATTTATATCTCTCCCTCTCCCTCTCCCCCCCTCTTCTCTCTCCCTCTCTAAATATATCGCCGTCTTCCTGCTATATGATGAGTCATTTTGAAGGGTATGAATTTATCACATAATTTCTTCCATCCCTCCTTATTCATTCTGAAATTTGAGAACATAGTTAGGAGTGGGAAGAAAGAACCCTTGTTCGAGTTAGCTAAGTGCACTTCTTTAGTGTCAGCCAACTGCCATATGGCTTGCAAAAATGATCCTCAATGGACCTAAACCCACGAAACTAGTTTACAATTCTATTAAGGAAAGAAAAATGCATTTTTGGATGGAAAACACTTTAGGGGGTTCGCTAGAACTAGGGGGTTCACAAGAACCCCCTAAAGGGTTTGCTAGAACTAGGGGGTTCACTAGAAACCCCCCTTCTAGCGAACCCCCCTTTAATGGGTTTTTTTAATTGCATTTGAACCCCCTTTTTCCCCTTCTCTCCCTCTTCTACCAAATCTCTGCAAAAAATTTCCCTTTGAAGCTCGGGTTGAGGATGAAAATGGAGGAGACTTCACAAACCCAACTGGACGATGGTAGTCCTCTAAATGAGCTATCCATTGAATATAATTTTAATATGTTTTGGTTTTATTATGTATTTTTTTAGCTTGATTAAACATACGTTTTTCACTAAAAGTCAAGCTCTTTGTTCTACACATGTGGAAAAATAGTAGATTATCATTTTTTTTTTTTAAATATCCATGCACTAGATATTGATGTCCTTGATCCAACAATTTTTTTTTTTATTTTGATACATACAAAGAAAGTCATGTTTTAGCTAGTGAATCATGTCTAAATTGTAACTGGTTTGACAGTTTTGAAACTTAATTAAGAAAAAACATATTCAATGAAAAGCTATGAAACCAGTTCCATGCACTAGATATCATAGATATGAATCTAAATTTGAAAAAATTATAATTTTATCCCTAAGCATAGAAAAAAAGTTATTAGTTAGCCAGTAACGTCACTCTTTAAAAAAGGTGTTTACTATTAAAAACTAGTTTTCGAAGGAGATGGAAAAAGAAGTGCAATCTGATTCCAAATTTTTTGAAAAATGTATATTTAGAATCTACAGACAAAATGTCACAAATCACTAGTTTGCATCATCTTCAAATTCCTCACATTTTAGCCACTATAGGTTCCTAAAATTGAAGATTTACTTTAAAAAATTCAGTTCAATGTTTAGTTTGGCCAAAAATTGTAAGGAACGTAACTTGGTAAGAGGTGAGGTCCTACAAAGCTTTCCATATCCTTAACACAATGCAATCAAAATGGATAAATAAGTCTCCCTAGTTATGCTTGACACCGAAATCAGGCTTTCTTTCCATGGGCCTCGGAAAATCTAATAATTCAGTAGGAACCCTTGGTACTTGACCATGTAGAAAATGAAAAACCCTTGTAGCAAAGTGGTTTCTAAAGGTGACAAATCTTTCTTGCTAACAATCCCTATCCCATACATTTGTTTATTGATGAACTAGATACTCAAAGCCATCTTTCCCCTTGTCACATATTTGGAGTGTAGGAGCAAGATCCTTTCTTTGTCTATATAGGAACATGTGGGAGAGCAAAGAATACCACCAAAATATAGCTCTTGTTTTCCCTCCTTGAGATCAACCAATGCTTGGTGTATGGTATTGGACAACTATGTAGCAAAATCAAATTCTTCATTGACCAGGGCATTCTAAATGTCAACTACCATAAACATTCTAGAGCAATCGAAACTATTTCATGTTTATCCATTCCTAAGACTTGACATAGTGAATAGATAGTTTTGATGAAATAATTTTCAACACTATCAATCTTGAAAGGTTCCAATTTATTGGGGGAAATTCAAAACACACTTTCCATTGTGGAATTTAACCCTAAATATTGGCAACAACATAGCTTTGTATGTGCTCCTATTTTGGTTGTATTTATTCTTAAAAGCCTTAAAATCAATAGGTTTGTTGAATCCAAAACGTTGAGCTTGAATACCTCTACAATTGATTCCCTATCAATCTTTACCATATCCTTTCTTATTGATGTCCTAACAATCTTGATTTTATCATCAAAATTTATAGCTATACCCTTCAATAGGTCAACATACATAAACACATTAGGGACAACTAGCTTCCCTAAACCATATTTCCACACATTTGACATGGGAGCATCAACATTTCACTTCCCATACTAGTGATAGAAAAGAGACCAACTGAATACAGGAATGTCAACATCCTTAACCCCATGAAAAACATCCACCAAACCCTCAATGGAACTAGGTCCCTAAACTTTGAATCTCTGAGTAGTAGAACCTGGTAATTGAGACACTAAGTCTTAATGTAAAGCTCTTCTTGTGGTGGAACTAGAAGGTTAGGTTTAGGGAGAAGACATTTTTGCAATGAATTAGGAGAAAACTAGGGTTTCTTAATAATTCTAGGGTTCTTGATGTAATTCACATAGAAAGTAGGAAAATTTAATCAAGTCATTGAAAAGCAATAAATTCATAGTTTATTGTAAACCCTAGCATTCAATTTCAATGCAACAAGTAGTTACAAGAAATTTTGATGGAAATTGAGCAAGATTTTAGCAAGAAATGCACTTACTAGTTTACGGTTGCAAAAACCCTATTTTGATGCAGAATAGTTCACAAACTCACTTAATTTGATCTCCAGACACTAAGAAAGCTTTTGTGATTTGTTAGAATGCATGAAAATTGGCTTTTATGAGACAAAAGAATTAAATTTATGGCTCAAGGGAATCTTATTTTCCATTACTCTTCACCCATGCAAACCAAAGCAGACAACTACCCATTCATTAGATTTGAATATTGGACATTGATATTCAATAAAACAATTTGATCATATGACATTGATGGGGTCAAAAAAATTTAAAAAGATTGACCTGATTTGAAAAAAGAATGGGCTAATCATATTTGTCCATGTGGAGTCACTTTTCCCACTCAACAAAGACTTCACCGTGAAATAATTCCTTGGCTAAATCCATGTGGTGGCTTCTCATGCTTCCACGACCATGTAATAAAGCAGTAAATCGAGGCCTCTAGAATGGTGGAAAGCTATTCAAATCATGCCATGTGGCACTACATAACCACTCACTAAGCTTGAAACGTAAAAAATTGTTGCTCTTATGGTTTAGGACATATGAAAACCAATTTTCTCCAAGTTTCATTCAAGGATACCCTAGAGATCTCAATCAAGGGATGGAATGAGGGAAAGAGATCTGTAATAAGGCGTCCTAGGGTGTGATTAAAGGTAAAAAAAGGGGATTCACCACCAAGCTAGGGCTTGGAAAGACAAGAAATGTAAATAGCATGCAAGACTTAAGTAAATGACCTAGAAAATGAACTGAAATAAGAGCAGCAAACTGGAGATGAAACAAAGGTGCACTTGGAAACTGAAGAAGCTTGAATGAAAGCCTGGAATCTTGGAAATACTAATTTTTGATGCACATTGGGACTCATATACCATTAGGGGTAATCTAGTCCTAGTTTAGGGTTTCAGGCCAAAACCAAAATCTGGAACTGCTAAACCAGGATCTACAGAAAATGCCTAAAAATGGGTATATTGGGACTCATACGCCACAAGTGGTGATTTTGTAATGAACCGTGCTATTTTTTATCACAATTTGATGATATGAAGCTAAGGGAATATTGTCAAACACTTGTCATGGAACCTTCCAGCTCGCTATTATAATTTTTTGAGTGTTTGTTTGTTGTTTGTTTGATGCCAAATGATATGTATGAATGCTTTAGAACAATGAAAACTAACTACTATCAAGGTAGAAATGAAATTCAAGTATGTTTTGGTAATTTTGGATGCAAATATATGAATCTTATATGTAAAAAGTGCATCTACAGCCAAGGGACATTTTGTCAAACACTTGGCATGCATAATAATATGTTGATCTTGTAGGATATGAACATGCTTATTTACAACATTATTTGACCAGAAAATTATAGCTCCTTTATTGAGAAATATTATCCAATACAATGTTGATATAGAAAGGCCAAGACTCTTGGCATTACAATAGACTTCCAATATATAATAATGTTGGTAATGACATGCACCTACAACTGAAATGTAAACTATTCTATATACTATGATGGATGTAATCAAATGTAAAGGAACTTGGTTACAAGTTGTGCCCTTGAAAGAAGATGAGGTAGCAACCACTAGCAATGCAAAATGGACTTCCTTCAAACCCAATCGTAGTCTTCAATCAACTGCCCCTGTCCTTTCCTAGAAAATGTTTAAATAATTAATTGCAACACCAAAATCCTTCCAATTTTCCCCTAAAAAGATTGTCTTGACGATAGGAATTGAATGTAACAATACCTAGAATGATTGGCCTCCTCAATCAAATGATGTGAGCACAAAACATGAGACTCACATAGGCTGATCGACCTCCATGACAACAAATTATGAAGGTCTAAAAATGCAATTAAAACTTTACAAAATATCACCCAAAATACTCCCAAAGGGAGTGCCCTTATTCTCCTCAATGAATCGATGCCAAAATGGATGTCAACAAGCAATCTTCTGCATAATCCAAACCAAGTCGACCTCCATGACAACTAAAGTAAGATGCAATAAGCTCAATGTGAAAGACTAACTATCTTCCACTCACAATGTAACCCTTTAGAGGAATATTTCACCACCTCAGTTATGCTAATCAATGAGAGTTATCGTTCCCAAAGACCAAAGTAGAAATTTTGTAAAAACCCTTGGCTCCACAAAGATTCACCAAATTCAAATAACAATTCCTAGATGATGAGAAGCAAGCCAACACCATCTATTTATTCTTTTTCCCTCAAGGGTTCAGACCCTTCTAGAAGCTTCCAACAAACAATATAATATTATATTATATTTACACTTTATTATAATTTAAAAATATAGCTCATAAAGTGCAAATATAAAATACACACAATATGTTATCCAATAGTATGTTTTCTAACACAACATGTGTTATCAAACAGTATGTTATCAAACAATGTGTTATCCAACACCCAAGATACCATAAGAATCATCTAATTAACTCTTGAATCCATGAAGTGAGCCAACCACCATCTGGGTAACTACCAAGAAGACCCTCTAAACATGCCCTATTAGCCTACAAGGGCCATTGATAGGATAATCCAACCACAAAAAACGTCAAGCTAGAAAAGGGGACATTACAGTCTACCCTCCTTGAAATTGCTTATCCTCAAGCAATCTCAGTTGTAAACACAACTCTCCACCACCTGGATCCCAAGGGAAGATCTGTGCAATGTCCCTATCATCACCAAATAGCTACTGTAACACTAGCTCAATCAACTGAATCTGTCGAACCAACTCAATCCCATCATCAAGTGTCGCATGAGTATAAGCCTCAAGAGGAAGCAAGTCAAGAGACTGACCATCCTTGCCTCTAATCTATGCGCAGGGTAAGCTATCATACAAATTTTCCATCACATGCACCACTAAACTGTGCATCTAAAATAAGTCATGTACATGAGGATCAAATGTGAAGTGATACACACTCCTCACTATGCACTTCTCTGAAATCTCCTCTGTGAGTCCTATTTGAAATCCTGGTGCACTGGAAGGATCCCAAATGTCACTATCAATGCTCATCGCAAGGCTAGAATCAAGAAAGTGATCAACATCCAAATCATAGTGTGGATTATCATATGACCAAGTAGCATCAACCTCAAACAATAGATTGAAGATAATCTCATGCTCCTCCTGAATTACCTTCTCCTTTCTCTTTTTGTTTAGCCCTCTACAAAAAGAGATAGAATGCAATCCACCATCTATAATTCCCCTCAACACATATTTCCTACCATCAAGCTCAAATGACATCTCCATCTTAGGTACGTTGAGGGTAAATACCCCCAAGTCCTGGAGCCATTTCATGCCCAAAACTATATCCATCTCACCAATGTTGACAACATAGAAATCAAAATGTAACTCATAACTATTCAACATCAAAGTGAGATCAGTAATCCGCCTAGTGCATGTGAGGGTATATCCATCGACAACTTGAACTTTGAATCCATCAAAATCCTCAGCCTAAAGTCTGCATCTAGCTACAAAACCCTCATCAATAAAGTTATGTGTTGTACCAATATCAAGCATAGCAATGCAACATTGACCATCAACTGTCCCTTTGAATCTGAATGTAGTCTCATCCTGTACATTGGTAAGAAACTCCAAGGGAGCAAATGCCTTCTCATCCTGATCAACTCCTGAAGCAACCTACTAATCCACAACATCAAAATTGGAGTCCTCAAAATATGCCCACATAAAAAAAATTTCCTTAACCTTAGGTCTTAATGGGCAATCATGATCCTTGTGATAAGGTTCCTTACACCAATAGCACAATTTCTTCTTCCTCAACTCTTCTCGTGTCTCTTCATCAATCATGGGTGTTGATTTCTTTTTCTTATCAACAATGTGTTGAGGACTCTCATTGCTCTAGTAGAAGGTACCTCCTCATGTGAACTCTTACCCTTTGGGGTTGCGAACTCGATGCTCCTAGCCTTCTTCATCGCCTCCTGAATCAAGGCGGTCAAAGGCCTTAATCCAACCTCTCATAGGCTCATGTAGACCTTCAATGAACAATATGACAAGTCTTCTTTCTGAAACCCCTGTCACCATGATAGATAATCTCTAAAATTCATTGATTTATGACTCCAAACTGCCACCTTGCCTAAGTTGACCAAGCTCCTGAAAGTAAAGTTTTGGGTCTTTTTTATCAAAACGTTCAATGATCCTATCAGTAAACTCCTGATAGGTAGTAACCAAATGATGCTACAAGGTGTACATACTATGATACCACCAATCGTGTACCACACCATCCAGATGCAAGGTAGCAAATCTGATGGCCTCATCCTCCTGTATAGGCCTCAAAGATAAATAGTTGTCCAGCTTCTGAACCCATGACCTAGTTGTGCATTTATTGGTGCCATCAAAATGGGGTAATGTGATCTTTCTTACAACCTATTGGAGATCTCTATTTTGTTGTGGTGGTTGTGGCTAGGGTGCTCTATGCTCAATCCTACCCCCCCTTTGGGTTTCTTAACATCCAAGAACTCATGAACAGACAAGACCTGTCGAATCTCAGGAGCAAGTGTCATATATTCAGCATAGTGTCTGGTCACGTCGGCTGGTGACATGCGACGGGGTGCCTAAAACTCTGGTTGTTGTTCTATTTGTTGGACTAGAGGGATCTACCTAGGAATGAAAGTAGGTTGTCTACGCCTACGATCTGACATATTGGATGAAAAATGTTGTTGGACTAACAATTGCTCTATCCTTGAAGTGCCACTAGTCTACCTTATCTAAATTATCCTCTATTGTGGAATAGCTTGTCTCATAATACCCAACAATTCAGACATCATATCCATTAAATTATCAGTTCTTCTTCTAAATTCTGATTTAGGGCTTTCTCCTCTAGCTCGTTCTTTCCCCTTACTATTTTGTGATTCATTTTGAACTTCTTCATTGTTTCTATCATTTCTTTGTGAACCATCTTCTACCCTGTCACCCATTTCTTCTAATGGTTTGTCCTCAAATGGATTATCTTCTTGCCAATTCTCTTATTGTTCTGCTCTTCTTCAAGTGTAGTATCTATGATGACCTCTCATGTGATCTTTAACCCTCCAAGATGGCAGGATCAAAGCTTTGATACCACTGTAATGAACCTTGCTAGTTCTGATTACAATTTGCTGATATGAAGCTCAAGGAATATTGTCAAACACTTGTCATGTAACCTTCCAACTCACTATTATAATTTTTTGAGTATTTTTTTATTGTTTGTTTGATGCCAAATAATATGTATGAATGCTTTAGAACAATGCAAACAAACTACTATCAAGGTAGAAATGAAATGCAAGTATGTTTTGGTAATTTTGGATACAAATATATGAATCTTATATGTAAAAAGTGCATCTACAAATAAGGGACATTTTGTCAAAAACTTGGCATGCATAATAATATTCTGATCTTGTAGGATATGAACATGCTTATTTACAACAATATTTGACCAACAACTTATAGCTCATTTATTGAGAAATATTGTCCAATATAATGCTAATAGAGAAAGGCCAAGACTCTTGGCATTTCAATAGACTTCCAATATATGATAATGTTGATAATGACATGCACCTAGAGCTGAAATGTAAACTATTCTATATACTATGATGGATGCAATAAAATGTAAAGGAACCTGGTTAAAAGTTGTGCCCTTTAAAGAAGATGAGGTAGCAACAATGGACTTCCTTCAAACCCAATTGTAGTCTTCAATCAGCCGCCCTTGTCCTTGCCTGGAAAATGTTTAAATATTTAATTGCAGCACTAAACTCCTTCCAATTTCCCCTAAAACAATTGTCTTGACGATAGAAATTGAATGCAATAATACCCAAAATGATTGGCCTTCTTAATCGAAAGATCTGAGCAAAAACATGAGACTCACATAGGTTGATCGACCCCCATGACAACAGATTATGAAGGTCTGAAAATGCAATTGAAACTTTACAAAATATCACCCAAAATACTCCCAAAGGGAGCACCCTTATTCTCCTCAATGAATTGATGCCAAAATGGATGTCAACAAACAATCTTCTGCATACTCCAAACCTAGTTGACCTCCATGACAATTGAAGTAAGATGCAATAAGCTCAATGTGAAAGACTAACTATCTTCCACTCACAATGCAACCCTTCAGAGGAATATTTCACCACCTTAGTTATGCTAATCAATGTGAGTTATCATTTTGAAAGACCAAAGTAGAAATTCTGCAGAAACCCTTGGCTCCACAAAGATTCATCAAATTCATATAACAATTCATGGATGATGAAAAGCAAGCCAACACCATCTATTTATTCTTTTTCCCTCAAGGGGTCGGCCCCTTCTAGAAGCTTCCAATAAATAATATTATATTATATTATATTTAAACTTTATTATAATTTAAAAATATAGCTCATAAAGTGCTAATATAAAATACAACACAATATGTTATCCAACAATATGTTTTCTAACACAATGTGTTATCAAATAGTATGTTATCAAACAATGTGTTATCCAACACCCAAGATACCATAAGAATCATCTAATTAACTCCTGAATCCATGAAGTGAGCCAACCACCATCTAGGTAACTTCCAAGAAGACCCTCTAAACATGCCCTATTAGCCTACGAGGACCACTGATAGGCTAATACAACCACAACCAACATTAGGCTAGAAAAGGGGACATTACAAATTTAGTTCCAATATCAGGGTTGCTTTGAAATTTTGATATCCTCTAGTGACTTCCTGTAGCTTCTCTCTTGTCTAATCTTCAGGTTTGAAACTTTGAATTGCAACCTATAAATGACTTTTCATGATCTTGCAAGGTAGATGACAACTTTCTCCAAACTTGCTCTTCAATAGATCTTCAACTTAAACCACCTAGATATGCAAATCACACATCAGAGAGAGGGAAAAATGTTGTTTTGTTAGTGGATAGGGGTTTTCCTTGGTCAAAGCCCGTTTTGGTAAACAAACCTTGAAATGAATAGAAATATAATGAAGGAATGATGAATGAACAAATATGCAATGTTGCAACTTACCAAACCCTTGAATAAGATGTTGCAATCTTGTAAGTAATTGCTAACATTCAAATGTGGATCTTGAATCTTGCTTGAATTATATGGATCTTGACTTGAATACTTGCTTGAATCAGAAAACCCTACATCAAAAATGTTAGCTCAAAAACAAACATGATGCATGATGACTTTGACATGATGCTTGATACTTGAAGAATGCTCCAAAATGCTTGATAATCACTCTTGAATGCTTTTGAATTCTCTTGCAAACTCAAATTTTGATATAATGCTTGAATACTTGAATTGTTAGATGACTTGTAAGCTTGCTAAGTGAAAATGAGTGAAATAACCTTGTATTTATACTTGTTTATGCCAACTTTTTAGAAATTAAAACACTACAAGTTGACATCAGATCTAGGAGAATAAAATTCCACCAAGAATTTGAATTTAAATTAGGTCTAAGATAACCAAGACTCATACGCCAGTTGTGGTGTATGAGTCCCATTAGGCTAAGCTTGGGACACATTTTTCAAGAAAGGCTTAATTTTATGTTAAATTCAGATCTAGGCCCCGAAACCTAGGTGGGACCTATAAACCCAAAATGGTGTATGAGTCTAAGATCACTAAATCTAGGTCATACAATCCAAAATCATTAATTTCATATTGGTCACTTGATATATGTTAGGATTATCCTCGAAAAGATACATTAAATGAGGCTTGCACGGATGCAAAATAGGACCAAATAAGGCACAAAGAAGCCCCATTTTAGCAAGGAGGGCCCAAACAAGTGTGAAAATGTCAAGACGACAATTTTCTACACTATAAAGCTCTTCTTTACATTCACAACACATAGCAAATTCTTCACCATCATGTATTAGTTCATCAGACAACTTAGGCTTTGCCATGTGGGAGCCTCTCACTCTTTCACACTAGGTGATCCCATAATACTAGTTTACAATTTTGTTGAGGAAGGAAAATTGCAAAAATTCTCCCATGAAAAAAAATTGGTTTTTAGGGGTTCGAATGAACTAGGGGTTCGTATGGACCCAAAATGCGTTCGCTCGAATCCCCCTTCGAGTGAACCCTCTTTAATGATGGGACCCACCTTTTGGCACATTTTTTAAAATGAAGACAAAGGTAAATTAAAAAAAGGGGGGTTTTGTATGGACCCCCATTTGAGAAAACCCCCCTTCGCTTGAAAAGGTTAGGGGGTTCGCTCAAAGGGGGGTCCATACGAACCGCCCTTTTTTCCCCTTCTCCTCTTCTACCAAATCTCTCCAAAAATTTTCCTTTCGATGCTTGGGCTGAGGATGAAAATGGAGGAGACTTCACAAACCCAACTAGATGACGATAGTCCTTGAAACGAGCTATCCATCAAATATAATTTTAATATGTTTTGGTTTCATTATGTATTTTTTTTTAGTTTGATTAAATATAGGTTTTTCACCAAAAATCAAGGTCTTTATTTTGCACATGTGGTAAAATAGAATATTATCAATTTTGTTTTTTTAAAATATTAGTGCACTAGATATTGATGTCCCTGGTCAAACCAAAAAAAAAAAATTGATACATACAAAAACAGTTATGTTTTAGCCAATAAATCATGCCTAAATTGTAACTAGTTTGACTTTGAAACTTAATTAAGAAAAAAATATTCAATGAAATGCTATGAAACCAATTCCATGCACTAGATATTGTAGTTAGAAATCTAAATTAAAAAAAAAAAAGAATTTTATCCTTCATAGAAAAAAGGTTATGTGTTAGCCAGTAACCTCACTCTTTAAAAATGGTGTTTACTGTTAAAAACTAGTTTTTGAAGGAGATGGAAAAAGAAGTGCAATCTGATTGGCAATTTTTTGAAAAATATATATTTAGAATCTACAAAAAAAATTCAAAAATCATTATTTTGCATGATCTTCAAATTCCTCACAGTTTAGCCGCTATAGGTTGTTGAAAGTGAAGATTTAGTTAAAAATTTGTAAACCAATATTATGGGATCACCCCACTCCTATTAAGCGTGTAGTCAAAGCCCCCAACAGAATGGTGGAAAAAGATTGTGCCAAGTGGAACCTTGATATCCTTTAGATGATGGGCCCGCTTGAAAGCTTCTCAGAGATGAGATACGTGAAGTCTACATGCAGTTTCATGGCCAAGCTTTAAAGAATAAAATATTACCCACATAATGGCAGAACTAATGAAGCATTAGCACATGCCAAATATTGAATTGAATCATGGATGAATTAAAGCAATTTTAATGCATGTGCATAATAAGTTATTTTAAAATGGCGTTGCACCTCTGAGGCTTATGAAGAAATAAGACTCCAAACTTAAGACTTAAGAATTTAGGATTTTTAGGATGAAATATTTCAAAGTTATAAAGTGACCTTATGATTATTTAAAGGTGATGGGACAACTAGGACCATAAGGAATAAAGGGTTGTTGGCAAATGAATGAATACAAAGGCATAAGTTGTAACTTAATGAGCTGGCAGTTGACTATAACGGGTCAACACAAGATTAGAAGAAAATATAAGGCACTAAATTTTTAGGGTTTTAGAAGGGTTTTATACCTTAGAAGAACCTTAAATGCAATTTTTAATAAAGCCTAGCTAACAAATGATGACTATAAAGCTTGGTTAAGTAGGATCAAGACATAGAACCATGAAAATTTCATAAATTCCTATCAAGATGTTCGACCCTCATTTATGGAAGCATTGAAATTTTTCATAAGCCAAACCATGAGATATTTTTTATTAATTATAATTTAATTTATATGAAAAAGTTGGTCTATCAAATTTGTCTTATATTGGGGCACCCTTGAGTGGTGGTGCAAGGATAAATTACCTCCCTTTGGACAAGATGTATCCCTTGGCGCAAGACCAACATCAAACCTACTACTAAGAAGAAAGTTAAAAAAGAGGGGAAAGGCCAGGTGGAGCTACCAACCAGTGATAGCGAAGGGAAGAATGTGATGGGAAAATATTCCAAGGGGAACACCGTGGTGGCTGCTACTATGGAGACAGGGTTAAAGAATACTAGCTAGCATTAGGATATCTAGAAGGTTGGTGAAAAATAGCAAGAAAGTGTTGGTCAATGACATTTCTAGTGATGAGGAGCAGTCAGGCAGTAAAGGTAAAAGGAAGGAGGAAGACACAAAGGAGGAGGAGGAGGAATTCATTGAAGGCTGATTCACTTTTCTGACCTCAACAAGATGCTTAAGGAGGATTTGATGACCCAGTCCTCTAACCCCTAGGCTACGGAGGAAGAAGATAACATGAAGATTGTGGACAAAGTGGAGGATTATAGCATGTTGTTGGAGCAGGTGGAGAAGCTCGAGAAGAAATTCACTAGTTTGGCTCAGTTCACTATCAAGATGATCCACCATGCAACTGGAACCCTTTCTACTATTCTCAAGGATGAAATGGATAAGAAGGCTATGAAGGATGGCCCCAACTAGGTTGGGGAGGATGTTATTAACCTCCTCTCTCAAAATTGGGAGAGTGCTAGTTAGTTTGTTGTTGTTGTGTCATGTCTCCTAGTCATTGTTTTGTCTGCTGTCAGTCTGTCGTTACTATTTTTTTTTTGGTGGTTAATATTATAATTATCTAGACCTAATATTTTTGGCCCTTGTGGCTCATTGTGTAAAGGGTACAACACCCTATAAATGTTTCTTATCTTATCAAAAATATTCAAGAAGGAAAACAATTTGTTCTTTTTGAGGTTAGTGCCTCCTCATAGAAGAGATTGGTGTCTCCATTGGGTTGGTTCCTACATAAATTTGTAAGAAAATTTTATTTTTGGGTCGATCTTGATGGTAGATTCAAGTAGTCTTCTTTCACAACTTTCTACTAAAAGGGTTTCCAAATAAATCGTGTGCCTCTTATTTGGTATATCTTATGTGATTGACATTATTGTGGTTGTTAATATTTTAATAAGTAGAATATTATTTTATACTGATTCACCCCCTCTCAATATAAGTGTGTGTTCTCATCAATAACTACTAGATATAGTATAGATGAAGTTAAATCCTATTTAAATAGGATTGGTGCTCTAGGAATTCATTCTTTGGCCACACTAACTATTAAAATATTGGATAACATTGGTACAACGGTTTGTTTCTTATATGTGGGAAGGAAAGGGCCTCTAATACATATTGAAGCATGCATTGTGTCACTTTTCTGACAAGGTGCTTCCAATTGTAGTATTGTACATGGAGATGCTTGTCATATGTCACAATTAACAAAGATAGGAAAAATCTAGTAATATTTGGATCTATTATTAGATTTATCATTGTATTTTGCCATGTGGATCTAGTGTTTTATTTGACCTTGAAGAAGTACCATCGTGGTGGTGGAGTTATCTTCTTTGGAGATCATTTTTCACAACAACAATGGTTTTTGAAAGAAACAAAATGGAAACATAACTTGTTCATACAAATTCCATTTATTTTCAAATGAGCATTTTCTTCTCTAGTATTTATGTGCATGTGAGACCTATGCAACCCTTTCCCATCATTCTAAAACCATTTTTTGGTTATATTTTCTAGTTTTATGAGGGTTTCAAAGATCCCTAATTCATTTGGTGATTTCCTATTCAATTTTGGTGGGTAAATTTTGTCTTCATGAATAGCCATATGTTGACTCCTTAGTGTAGGGCAAAGTAATTTCCCACTATTTTTTAACCTTTTGTAACATATGCTCATGATATTAATTATCTCACCTTCTTCTCATCAATATTGAAAACATCAATAGACACCCAACCATTATCATTTTCTATTAACCACTCCCATTTATTTTTTTTACTCCTAATAGCTAGACCTACATATGCTTGAAAAGAGGGATCCTTCCTGTTAATTTTCTATAACTTACAGTAAATGAGGAGTCAAAACTTGGCCCATATTTTTAGTAAGAAGAAAGCTAATTCTATCCCTATATAGTGGTAAATATATTTTCTCAAAGTTGTTACTTTTTAGCTATTTTTAAATATATTAAAATCTAGTTGTTTCTATACAATTTTGGATGAGGCATAACTTTCACATAAATATTATTGAAAATTAGAAGAAGAAAAATTAATTTTATCAGAATAATGCAAGGATTTCAAATTTATAATTATATTTAATTTTTTGATAGCCAATTTTTGGGAAATTTGTAAAAAAAATTACTAGTTAAAAATGGATGATTTAAGCATCCAAACTTCATACAATTTGTAAATCTTTACTTGCATCTTTTTGGAGGGGGAGTAATTTTAGATTTAATCCAATTTTTGGAGGGTTTGTAAGGCATGATTAAGGCGCCTCTTTGTGTATCATGGATCCAAAATTTTATTTTTTAACTCCATATGGTTTCCATACATTGAAAGTAAAATACAATAATTTATTCAGTTTAAAGGATTATAAAAAATTATATATAAAAACCAATGCAATTCATAAGGGATTGTGATTTTTTTTAATCAAAATAAGTTAGATGAGGCAATGGTAATTATTGGCCTTCATATATTTAATAATTTACACTTTTACTTTATCAATAGTATAACTCCTAAGAAAATGTGGGATAAATTTAATCAATTATTTGGTACAACTAATGAATTAAAAATACTTCAATTAGATGTTGAATTAACAATATTTTATCTTGATTCTTTTCCTTTTATTAAAAAATTATTAGTTAAATTTAAATCTTTTCTTTATTAAATTCAATGTTGTGGTAAAAAATAGATAAAGAATGTGTATTCTAGATTTTGTCAAAGATAAAAGGTCCTTATCATTTCTTTTCTTCTACCTTATACTCTATGACGGATACTCATTGAACAAGATTTACCATTCCTAATTTTAAACTATTTTGTTATAGACTCATATCTAAATTAATCTCCATGGATTTAATCACCTATTCAAAAATTAAAGCACTAGTAATCCACTCATCTAATTGAAAAGTAAGAAATCTTTGAAAAAAAAAGAAGAAGAATCAATTTCAAGAGTTGAGAAATCATCTAAGAAGAAGAACAAAATCACATAATATTCATCTTATTCTTAGTCATGTAAGAATATTCCAATTCAAAGAATAAAAGTAGAAGACCATGTAATTTATGTAAATTATAGAATCATGACATCAAGTTATGTCATAAAATAATTATAGCTTTGGAAAAAGCCATGAAGAAACACAACATTTATATTCCTAAACCTAGTAAGTCATAGCACTTACAATTACAGGTTTGGATTCATTCATAAATATTTGGATGGCTAAATCAAGAGTCTTCCATACATCACATGAATAATTCACATCATCTTCTTGAATTTGTTTCTAATAGTACCACTTCTCAATTTTTAGTGGGTAACTCTTCATAAAATCCATTTTTGGGGTTGGTTGTAGTAAAATTTATAGAGGGTTGTATTAAGTTTTCCCTCTTTGTTCCTAATATTTTGGATAGTCTTCTATATATACTAAATTTTTCATACTGGGGATGCAAAGTCAATTGATTTTTCACCACATGATTTTTTTATTCAAGAACTTTAGTATCTAGAGAGGATCATTGCTTCAAACACAACTATTTGTAGGTCTAAATTATATAATTTTCACGGTTGAGTCATGTTGTGATAGATCACACAATAGCCATGCTAAATATTTGAGTAAACTTTAACACAAGAGGTTTGGACACCTCATTTATTGGTATCCTTAGTAGTTGAGTATATAGGAGATCTATAGTGCTTATGATTCATAAGGTTTCATGTATAGAGGGAATTTTTTGAGGTTATTTTCTTTGTAAAAAATATTAGTAACCCTTTCCTAGGTGCAATGTCCATCATGCTACTACATTACTTCAAGATTTGGTTCATAATGGCATCCCATTTCCAACTCCTACTTTCTTAGGGTCCAAATATGCACTCACCTTCATTGATGATTCCTCTCATTGCACATGGGCACATACTCTCTTATCCACAGGAGTTATGTATTTTCCAATTTTAGGACTTGTAGGACTTTAAAGGTCTTCATGGAGAAGTCATGCTCTATTTTATGGATATGCAAAAATAATGTGGGGAATATTTGAATTGGGCCTTTCAAGACTATTACACTAAGCATGGCGATCATCATTAGTATTCAGTTTCCTATATTCTTTAATGGAATTTTGTCATTGAAATAAAAATAGATCGCTAAGGGAGATGAAAATTTGTATGTTTCAATCTTAATCTATGGCTGCATCCTTTTAAGTTGAAGCAATTAATAGTGTCAACTATATTTTGAACTGCACTCCCCATTATAATATTCAAAATATTAATACAAAGGAGGATCAATCCATTATCAAACATGATATTTCCTTCTTTAGGGTCTTCCATAGTGATTCTTCAGCATTCATAATAGATAGTTGACATTTAAGGTAATAGACAAGAAGTGTCAACCATACAACTATGTTGAATATTGCAAGGATATGAAAGCTTATAGGTTGTTTGATCCTTGTAATGAAGCTAAGGTAGTGTATTAACTTCCTACACTAATCTTGCAAGGAGGATAATGTAAAAAATTATAGATCTTTTCAATAGTTACAAAAACTTAACATAAATAAACATAAATATCATGTATACCACAACACAATGATTTATGTCTAGGGAAAACCCTTTCAAGAGAAAAAGCCCACACTCCAAAAGCCACCCAATATATTATTCATAAATCACAAAGATTACAATATACATGTAGAGGAAGTTTCTCAAAGGAGTATCACCAACTAGAGATCTAGAAGCAACATGATCACTATCAGACTCTTAGAATTCATCACAATGCACAGTTGTAATACAATTCCCTCATAAAATAGGGTTGTCTTCTAGGGAAATTTTAGCCAACAAAATATCGATCATCCTATGGAAAATGAGTGTTTCAACATCCATAATAAATATATCTCTAAATTTATAATAAAAGAGGCTTCCAATATTCCAAGGTAGGATTGTTACCTATGACAAATGAGTGTTCTTTATTGACTAATAATAATACATAGCCTTTGGTTCCTCTTCTTAAGGGAAGAAAGATGGTTTGATGCAATTGAGTATACCACACAAAATATGCAAGTGATGGTTCCATTGAGAGATACAAGGCTTGTCTTATAGCTAATGGTTTCTAACAAGTTGAGGGAATCGATTGCTCAAATATATTTTCCCTATATCCAAGATGAATTTAATTTTCCTTATTATTTCTATTTTTGTATCTTAGAGATGACCAATGTATCTAATAAATGTGAAAAGTTTATTTTTATATGGTGATCTTCATGAGGAGATCTACATGGACTAGTCTCTAAGCTTCAATTAGGAATATTCACTTATTTAAAAGTTATGATGTTCTTCGTATGGTTTCAAATAAGCCACTCGAGTTTTTCATGAGAATATTGATGGCTTTTGGCTTATATATTGTTTCAATTGCTACCGTATAGATCACATAGTATACATCCAAAGACATGGAGATGATCTTTTGAAACCGGCATTATATGTTGATGACTTTATTCTCACTAGTTGAAGAACTATATTTATGAATATTTATAATATCTTAAGTTTGGGATGAATTGAAAGATCAAGTTGTGATGGACCCAAAAATATTGAAGGAAATGGAGCATCAAGTGAATTTTATTATGTAAATATTGCAAGATGCATAAAAATAAACAAAGAGCTATGTAGATAAAGATTGAAATTCTAGTCAATTCTTAATTACAATATAGCTTTTCTCCAAGTTAAGTCTACTAAACTCTCTAATATGTTCAAAAAAGACAAAAAATTTACACCAAGTAATGTTAGACTATTTGAAATTCTAGAAAAAATTAATATAATGGCATATCAATTTTCTATACAATCAACTCCAAATAGAATCCATAATGTGTTTGTATGTTGCTTCTTAAGTGGTATATATAGCTAATCTAAATCATATGCTTAATTGGGATACCTTATAGACCTACTTATTAATTGTGTTTTGTATGTTGCTTGAGAACTATTTCGTAAAGTGCAACGCCCAGTTTCAACCCAGAAATGTGTTGAGTCAGATCATTAATTTTGTGATAGCAGCAAATGGAAATGATGTTGAGAAGAAATCAACCCTAAATTTATGGCTCGATCAGAGCGAACATACACCATTTCAAAGACAAATTCGTGGCATGAAGGTCCTGCAAGGCACTAAAGATGGGTGCGACTGTTGGGATGATTAAGCATAAGAGGATGAGCCAATGATTTGTGACTCACTACCACTTGTAGATTATGCGGTGAAGGGTCGTTTTCATTATGATTTCCCAGGGGTGTAACCACAAAGCCAAGGGAATGTTTAAGACGCAAGGACATTCTACGCTTGCAGTGAAAATGTATCAGAACTATTTGAGGAATTTCTATCTTTGCGCTGCCACCCATTTTCACCTGGCTCGAGTGCATTGAGGAGCAGAAATGTGAGAAGTTGCAGAACGCCAGAAAAATAGAGGAACTAGGGAAAAGCCAAGAGATCAATGGATAGCAAGGATATACGCAAAAAGGCTTCAACCAGACTCCACAACCTAAAGCCAAACTCCGCAACCTTTGCCAGCAGCCTCCCTGCCTGTGCAAAAATGGGAGCTTCAGAACAGGGTATGGAATTTTTTCAGATGGTGTGGTTGCAACTAACTTGGTAGACATGTATGCAAAATGTGGAAGAATAGCCAAGGCATGTGACCTATTTGACAAAATGCCTCAAAGAAATGTGGTCAAATGGATTACCATGATTGCAGGATACACGAAATATGCAAGCATAGACAAGACACGTGAACTGTTTAATAGAATGCCCTGATTGCAGATTACAAGCAAATGCAATTGGAAGGTAGGCTTCGTTGCATGAGCTCGTCAGTAAATTGGCTTTCATTATTCTATTACTCGCTGCACAATGGAAGTATCTGTTTGGCTATGTGTTGAAAATTTGCTGAATTAATGCATGTAGAATAATGTAGAGTAATTGAGAGGGAAATAAATTTGAAAATTTATTATTAAGAATGTATAATGTGTTTGATGGCACTAGCTGTGTCTCTTTTTTCTCTATGAAAATGAAGAAATATGAAACCTAAAGTTGTCTTTACAAGTTGCTTATTTTGCAGTTCACGGCTTTGATGAGTCTCTGATATAGATCGATCCACAATAATTTTGGAGATCAAGTGTACCACATATAATTTGTACAAAATGAATTTCATAAAGTTCATAGGTTAATCAAATTTGAAGAAATAAATTTATCTCTATATGATGGGTTCATTGGAGAGTTAAAAAATGTAAGAATAAACACATTGTTCAACCAAAAGGAATTTTATTTTGGTGAGGTTAAACTGGTTAACATTGTAGACAAGTGGGACCTTTCTTTGGGTGGGAATTATTTTCCTATCTATAGAATCATGTTTAAAGAAATTAGTTTGTTATAAGAGATGGTGAGGAGAATAGGGAGCTTTGGAATAGGGTATGGATTTCTATCATATCATTAAGGATAGAGCAATTATGTTTGATGTAGTTGCAATTGTTTTGGTAAAAGTGTATGCAAAATGTGGAAGTATAGACAAGGGGTAGGAACTGTTTTGGGATTGGAATTCAACTTCTTTATTCTAATCTTCATTTCTCAAAACTTTTAGCATTCTTTTGTTTGTTGTTATCTATCTTATCTTGCTTTTTAAAATTTCATGTAAAAAAGGCATGGTTGCACTCTACACTGTGGCAACATTCTTATACTAAAGTCAGACTTTGTTCTTCCTATTAGCAACCTCAATTTTCCAATAGTCCCTCTCATTATTTTCCATCATCTAGTTTATATAGTTTCTACCTTTCATTCTTATTACATTTTAAACATCTTTAAACAATCATGTCATTCATAAAGTTAATTTTTAGTAAACTAACCAATTTCTTATTTTATTATCATTTCCCACTAAGTCCCATTTAGATTAATAATTTAGCTTAAGTAAGACATTTTAAGCAATCTGACTATAAATAAAAATAATTTGTTATTTCATTGGAAGATAATTTGTGTGTTTGTGCTAAGTAAACTCATTTATGATAGATTGCTAGTTGAATCCTAAGATAGATAATTGAAAAGGCTTCCCTACTTTTAAATTATGTAGGTTATCTATCTCCTATCTATATTTGTAGTGAACGTGATGCTATTCCTAGCCTTCATTGTTTATTCCTTTCTTCATCTTCAAAAGAATATTTCTCTATGAACAACAAACTCTCATTCTAATGTTTGAAATTTAGTTAATTCTACTTTGACTTTTTAATTTTTCATCATTCAACAAAACTCTTTTTGAGTAAACATAAACATAGTCACAACATATAGACTTTATCACAATTAGGTTAGTGTCCATTTAATACACTATTGTCTTTGTCTTTTATTTTCACCTAAAAATAAAAACTCTACATTTTTCTATTCAAATTTTGTATAGTATATGAGAATGAATCATTTTGATGTTCTTTGATATAAATTATTAGCCTTCCTTCTTTGACTATCCCTTCCTCACAAATTATCTCTTATAAGAATCCTCACCTAAATCTATCCATGTATTTTACTTCCTCCATTACCCTTCCTTTCTCTATTGTCATCTACCCTACATGTTGTTCCACTCTATATGTCTCACAATGATGACCACTTTGATAATGAATCCCTATTAGATGATTTTGAATTTGTCACTTACCAAAATTGAGCACCACTTGTCTCTCCTCCAAAGTAGCCTACTTGATGATGTCACCTACTCCTTAACAAATATCATTATTGCCCATCTTGAGAGGCTAAGAGATATTACAAGGTATAGGATATATTGTTCACACTTATGTCCCTTCATGGTTGAGTTCTCCTACCTTCATCCCTCTCTTCTAGCCAACTTATTTTCTTTTTCCTAAATCTCCATATTCCTTCACTTGAATTTCCATGCCTACTCCTCACCCAACACACATTACTACCATTATCTCTCTCTCTCTCTTCATTCTTCCTTTTAACTATGATCATGTCTCTTTAGGAAACCACTTTACCTCCTACCCCTAGATGTTCAACCCTTTCAACCCTTACCCTTCACTTATCTTGCTTGATCCTCTCTTACCACTATTGTCACTCCCTCTCCTATCCTACCATTAACCTCACAACCCTTGCCACACTCTTACCAAAACATAATTTCTTTTACATCTCCTGCCCTCAATGTCTCAACCGATGCCCCTAGTACTATCATTTACCACCTATTTCAAGAATTGTCATTAATGCAATGCTACCTATCTATTATCATATCATCTTATGAATTGGCAGATGAAACGTTAAACCTCTTTCATAGCATAATATATTTGGCTATAATAGATCACCCATAGGAACCATAGTTCATCATGTTAAACATAGACATACATGTATGATTAGATAAGCAATCCTAAGATGCATGTTGAATCCTTTATAGATCATTGTGCATTGATTATTACTTTGATGATCTATTCATAGCTTTAAGCTTTATCTATTCATTAAGGAAAATAACATAAAATGGTTCTACTCTTTATCTACCCATTCTTTGGGTTCCTTCCTCTATCTCACTTATCTTTTCATGGAACACATTCAAGTCAACATAGGATTGTAGGTTAGTTTCATTAGTTACATTATACAATGCAATCAAGACATAAATAAGAAGGTGATGGATTTTATCTTTTATCATCAATGCATTCTTTCATAGATCTCCTATCTTCTTCTCGACTCTAATATTGAGAGGGTGTTTATTAGGAATATTTTTGCAAAGCATCATAATCAAAATTTCTTGCACAAATATTCAACTTTTATAACACTTTGTACCACTTCAAGTATGATTGTACATAAGTGATAGATCATTTTAAGGCCATCTCCTCATTGGCCTCTAATGACTCTATTTGTTTAGCCTCATTCTCTTCTCAGGAATCCAATAGTTCTACAAAGAACACCAATAACTTATAATTTTCACCTTAACCCAACCTTGATCAAACAATCAACTAAAGTAATTAAAACTATCTTGCTCCCCGTCTAAACTTACTATCTCCCTTTTTCGACAAGCTAATACTAATTGGATGAAGCTAGAAAAGCCTCTTATTCCATCTTTCAAGAGTTTCTTTCCAATAACCTTATCCAACTTCATCTTAAATCCAATCCTTGAACCCTAAGCTCTTCTTAATACACCTATAAGCTTTGATTAATTACCACTATTATTGACGACATCTTAATGATGGAGATGAAGGGTCCAAAAACCATAAATGGTGGGGACAATGGAGGTGAAGGGTTTGGAGATTTTGTAGATGGTGGTGAGGGCAATAATGAGTCAAAAGATGGAGAAGGTGTTGGTGAGAAAGAGTTGGATTCCTACTTGTGGGTTGGTGCCCTTTTTAATCCCCTTACCCTTGTGGTGGTGGTGATAGCCTCTGCATTCATTCCTGGTACTAAATCCCTCATCATTGTGCCTATTTCCTTCCCTTGTGTTGTGAGCTTGGGTTCCTACGCTAGCCTTGACACCCTTATTGAGGTTGATGTGAGGGGTGGCTCTCTTGAGGAGTATTTCTCTTTGGTGATCTCTTTGGATGAGGAGGAAGAATCTATCCTCAAATATTCTTATTGAGGATCGTATTACAAAGCAGTGTATGGGGTCCATGTCTTCTACAAGTGATCTGGTTGATGTCGATGAGGATGTTCCTCTTCTGGCTATGTGGCTAGAAGCTTGATGTTTAATTGCTGATAAGCATGGTGTTTTTGGGTTGGTGTCTATTGAGGTTTCTCTAATTGTGAATGGGTTGTCTTTCAAGAGGGTCTTTCTTCTACCCTTCCCACGAATCCTTTTCTTTAGGTGGGTTTGAAGATAAATCTTCTCGCCTCATCTTCCTATTTGATGCCTTCTACTATTGACATGTGCTAAGTGGAGATTGTGCCCTCTCTATCCCAATCAAGACCTTTGTTCCATATCACCTTCTTTGGGTGAAGCTGTCATTCCTATTATTACTAAGAGAGTCCCTTATCGTCCCTGTAGTAAATTGGAGTGTAGTGTTGAGGAGGTTGTTCCTCAACCTTCTCTTATTGTTGTTTAGCCTAATGAGTTGGTGGAAAAAACCTTTGCTTTCCTACAACATGCTCTCATTGGAAGATTCTTGGGTCATAGACCAAACATTGATATTATTCGTTGTTAGGCATCTGATTGTTGGTGTGGTTTTGTTTTACTGAGGGTGAAGGATTTGAGGAATGCATTCCTTTTATTCTCCTTCAACTCCGATGTGGACTACTCTCATGGTCTGTTAAGGTGGACCCTAGTTTTTGGGTAAATCCTTTTTGTACATTCAAAATTAGTTTGTTGGTTTTGATGCTACCAAGATCAACTTAGTTCTTGTTTGGGTTCATCTCCTAGAGCTCCCTTTAGATTTCTGGGATAAAATTATCATTCGTGGTATAGATGATGCTATTGGTTAGTTTATTACCATTGACAATGTCACAAAATCTAAAATAATTTTTATTTTTGCTTGATTTTGTGTTTGTATTGAAGTTTGTTGGGAGTTTCCCAACATTGTTAATATTTTCTCTAGGCTTGGTGTTTGGGAGCAAAAACCCTAATATGATTGTTTCAAACTACCTTGATTATCTTTGTCAATGTTTTTGGGTCCTTCCAAAAGCTTGTTTTTGGTTCCATGCTCCAGTAAAAAAATATTGTTGGTCTATGTTGTTCTCCTCTCTGTTGTTGTTTCATATCTCTCTTCTTGTGGTGCTTGTTTTATTCGATATTCTTTCCAGTCTCACTGTTGGTGAGTCTCATCCTTCTTTATTTCTTTTTTTTTGTCTTACTCTTTGTGATACTCCTCTCTTATGCCTCAATGACTGCTTTGTAATGGGTTTAGGCCCTTCCCGCTTTATACTATTAAAACAAACTCACTTAATAATATTATCTCAATTATAGTATAAATATTAATCTAAATTATAGTGGAAGGATTTTAGATCTATACATATTGATTCTTTGTGGTATGGTCATAGCATTACCAAAAGGTCCCTAATGATTAGTTCTAGGAAACTTGGTAAAATTTATATTGAATTTGCATGACCTTGGTGTGATCATAGTTTCCTTTGTTCATTATTAGGGTTGGAATTAAGAAAATATCTTAGGATTGTGAGGCATTCACACACACAAGAACATGAGGTGTAAAAATAATATAGCTTCATGATCCTAGAAAAAACTAGACTAATAAATAGGATTTCCTCTAATTGACCTTTGCAAAGTGATATACAAAGTATTTGGAATGTCACTTATAAACAACCTATTACCTTCTACGTATATGATTTCTAACCCCTAATACCTACTTGTATCAAATTTATGAAATTAGATCCCCTATTCATAACACAAAAGTGATATTTGGTTATATTTTATATATTTAGAAAACCCCAATATGCGTGCATGTGGCAAAATATTAATTTAGAATTGAATCTCCTAGGCTAACTATATAATGCAATTATCAAAGAAGCTACAATTTTCAAATATGTTATTTTTTATGAAGATGAATCATGACAATGGGAATGGATTAATGACTAGAAGAAATTAAAAGGTATTGAAATAAAATATTTTAATGGAAGTGTAACAAAATTTCCCTCTATACCTAGCAATATATCCACCACAACTAGTATCTCATTTTCACCATTAATAACATCTCCAAACACAAAAAGAATACCAATTATGATGTCAAGGAAAATAAGAAACTCCTGATAAATTATACGAGGCAACACAAAATGAAGAAGAAAAAATGACAATTTTACTAATTTTTCCATTTTTTTTTGGAAGTTGATCTAATTAGTTTTGAAGAATCCATATATGTAACAAAAAAATGTTTCAATGTTATGTATAATATCAATTGAGAAAAATAAAATAGTTTACGTGCCTTGTCTATGCTTCCATATTCTGTGTATCCTGCAATCATGGCAATCCATTTAACCACATTTCTTTGAGGCATTTTTTCAAACAGTTCACATGCCTTGGCTATTCTTCCACATTTTTCATACATGTCTACCAAGGCAGTTGCAACCACACCATCTGAAAAGATTCCATACCCTGTTCCGAAGCTCCCATTTTCGTACAGGCAGGGAGGCTGCTGGCAAAGGTTGCGGAGTCTGGTTGAAACCTTTTTGCATATATCCTACTATCTGGCATTCCATGAGACCACATTTATTTATGCTTCCACATTTTGTATGTCTATCAAAGCATTTTCACATTTGTAATAACAATATTCCTTGAGAAGATTTTATTTTATTTTATGTGATCAAACTTGCATGAGCATCCACCGAACTTTGCAGGGCGGGAACAATTTGAATTTGGTTTGAATGCAGTGGTTAACACAACTGCTAAGGTAAATGGAAATGGAGGCAGGTGAAGGCAATGGGAAAGGAAAAAGTAAAAACGGAACTATGAACGGGAAATTGGAATGGCTGGTTAAGAGGGGCCCCACGACACATCCACACTAAGCAGTCAAAGCTTAGTGTGTGACGTTTAAGCCAGGCTAGAAAAAAGTAGGGGGGTGCATGGGCTCTTGCCACGTGGAAAGTGGGCACCCTAAGAATTTAAAAAAAAAAGGCATGGGTAATGTTTTATGGTTCCCAGTGAAAATTAAAATCTTCACCAATGGAAAGGTAGCATTAAAATATAAAGTGTTATTTTGATGGCGATTTAAAATGTGTCGGGTGAATAATTTGGTGTCTTCTCTAAAATAAAAGCAAAGTTTTTAAATTTTAAAATGTAAAATGGTGAGGATGGGGGTATTGGTAAAATATTTTACTCGAGGAAATTTTAAATACCTTCATCATTAGGAGGAAAATATGAAGTGCAAGGTAAAAGTACAGGGAAAATTTTTAGTGCCCGGTGATGTTTTTAAAAATGTATTGGTGCAGGTAATGTGTTTCTATTTGCCCAAGTAAAGTGTAAAATGTTGCTGGGAAAATAATAATAGTGCACAGGTAAAAAATTTATATTTCCAAGTAACAAAGTTAAAAGCTCCATTATAAAGTTTAATAAAAAAACTTTATTTTCTTGGAAGTAAAGGTGTAAAGTGTTGGCAAAATAAAATATAAATGTGCACCAATAAAGGAAAATTTTCAGCTTCTGGTGATAGATGAAAGGGAGGGTAAAAAGGATTTCACGAGCAAAACAAAAGGGCTTTGAGTTGCAGGGCATCAAGTGGTAAGTGCACTGGTAAGAGGGATTTTTACAGCTCGATTTACACAAATGTGGAGGCAGAAAATATCAAAGGGGCCTTCATTTTAAGCTAAAATTATTTTTAGCTCTAAAAAGATAGAAATAGTAGAGTAAAAGTTTTTACAAAGGAACAAAACATTTGCAGCTCGGGTAAAATGGAGTGAGGTTTTTCACGAGGTAGGTGAATTTTCTATTGCAAAATCAAGATGAGTGCAAGAAAAATATAGAGGAAGACAATTTTTAATTGAAAGTGGAGAAAGAGATTTGCAGATCAATAGAAGATGAAGGATCCAAGCGTCAACTACAAATGGATTTTAGGGCTTCCTCTGTTTCTTCTTATTTTCATTCTTTCTCATTTGTAGGGGTTCCAATTTTTTAAGTTCTGTAAGGCAGACAGAAGCTCTGTAAAAAATTGTAAAGTTGTGATGGATTATACAACTATTAGTCATTAGTATGAGATGTTTTTGTGTTTTGAATTGAGCTTCATGACTATATTCTATTTTGTGACTCTCTTCATGGATGAGATGTAATACTTTTTAAAATTCAATAATCAAAGACTACTTGGGTTTTTTCACATGCACACTTGTTGCATTTGAATTGCATTTGTTATTGCCTTTTGTTCAAAGAACGAAGTAATTGTTTTGATGAATGTAATGGGAGTATGGTGTTTCCAGATGGATCTCTAAGAATGGTTATTTGATAAAGCTTCAATAGTCTTGTTATCATAAAGTGATAACATTTTCAAAGATCTTCAAAACATGGTTAACATTGCAGGATAAAATGTTGGTTATATGACTCCATAGCCATCTTCTTGGCACTAGTCAATCCTTATAAATCTTATGTTTTCAGTTTGGTCCCAAAATCTTCAAAATCATAAAATCCCCTTTTACTTTGATGTTCATTTGCTTTGTTGTTAAGTTATACCTTTCCTAGTATCTCCATGGTGTTAAATGGATACACAGGTTGATGTTGAAAGTGTTACATCTATCTTCCCTTTGTTTGTTTAAAATGGAGGTACCTAAGTTATTTGTTCTCAGTAGTGTTAAATGCAAATGGGATTATGCTTGAACCTGGTAAAATATAGAATAACTATCACTCATAAATCTGAGAATTGTCCACTTTCATAGGTTTGTAGTTTGTTGCTTGGCATAAGTTTATCACATATTGGACCTGCAATTAGGAACACCTTCTTGAGTCCTGTGGAGCTCAAAGTGTAGAAGGCTTTCATAGCCTTGTTCGTTGGATTTTCTTCTCTTCAATCCATTGATAATGCAAATTCCTTGTTCTAAAACTTTATTCCCCTAGTTTAGGCATTGTGTTCCTCCTTAGGGTTGAAGGTTGCAAGAAAAACCACCAACACATCCATCTTGTCATTTCTCAACAATAGATGAAAATTTGATTCTTCCTCCAAAAATGGCATTCATGCTTGCAAAGAAGTTCATTTTCTACCATTTCTACAAACCTAGCTTGACTACTCTAATGCACACAATGAATTGAAATTGTTTCTTTATCTAGACTAAAAACACTTAACAACTTTCAACAAGTAGTCGTACCAAGAATAATCACATATCCATGAAGCAACCTTTCTGGAAGAGTATATGATGGTGTTTTAAAAAATTGCCAACTCCAAATCTTTATAATGGTCCATCCCAAAATCCCACATCATATCCATTTTCCTCTCATAATTAAATAATTTTAATATTTAATTGTTCCACTTTTATAGGTCCCATTTTCTTCTAATAATTAAATAATCTTATTATTTAATTATTTCCATCTTTCCTCTCCCATAATTAAATAATTTTCACAATTATTTAATTACCTAACTTCTCAACTTTCTTCTTAAATAAATAAAATAAATATTTTATTTATTTCCTCAATGTTGGCTACTAAAATTAAATATCTTTATTTAATTTTAGCTCCTTGATCCATGTCTTTTCTCTCTCATTACTCTTGCACCCTTTGATTAAATTAATTTCTAGTTTAATCTTCATCCTTGATTTCTTTCAAGAAAAGCATATAAATAAATACCTCATCTAAGTCATTTAGATAACACATCTCATTATGTTACCTACATGCTACTATTTTCATTCTAGCACTCTTATCTATCATATCTCTATTGTTTTCTATCTAAACCTCAAGCATACCTTCATCTATCATATCAAGATTCACACCATATCATATCAAAGATCAAGGTCAAGGTAATATCAAGGTTATGCAATCAAAGTCTGAGGGCAACAACCATATCAAGATTCCATGTTCAAGGTGATTTTATTTCATTTCATGCATGTATTATATTTTAGCTCTTAGACACAATTGAGGTTTGATGTTGAGTGTGGATTGGATCTAGTGCTTTCTTTGTTATCTATTTTTTATATCATACATTTTGGCGAACGTGACGTGAACTAATTGAGTTTTGGCTCAATATTTCAAGAAATTTTGAGGAATTTTGGAGTTTGACCCACTTCACTTGATTTAACTTGTTTTTTTTGCAGGTTTTGTTAGCTTTTTGTTGCAAGTTTTGCATCATTTTTGGACAAAACCCTAGTTTTCAAAAATTTCACCATATCTTTCAAATGACCACAAATTCTTTTATGGGTTTTTAGATCAAGTTTATGAATCATCTAAGGAAGCTATAGAAGAAAAAATAAGGTCATATCATTATTTTTGAGCAATTTATGACAATTTTATGGTTTTTCATAAATCTTCATTTCTAGATGTTAATTAGTGATTTTTTGGGAAATTTTTGCATGTTTGGAAATCTCTTTAAATTTTAGTGTGGATCTGTTCTTTACACATTTATTTTTGAGTTAAAATAGTGAAAAAAAACTTTGTTAATTAGTTTTCTTCCATAATTCTTAATTTCTAGGTGCAAATAAGTGATTTTTTTGGAATTTTTTCCATTTTTGGAAAGCTCATAAAATTTTATTAGGGGTTTTTTCTTTGTATTTTTATTTTCGGTGCCAAAAATATTTCTAAAAATAAGATTTATTTTGACTAGGTGAAAAAAAATAGAATTACAATCTAGTGATGAGCATATTTTCATATACATCTATTTTGTTGCATCATAAATTATTTTTTGATCTTTGTAGGAGTTTCATTTTAATTATCAAATTTGAGTTCTTTTTTTTTCTATTTTAATACAACCCTCTAATATTAGTGATCAATTATCTTGTTAGGGTTTTTCTTTGTTGTTGGTTTTGTTAATGTGTAGAAAAATAAAATCTTCAAAGGGAAAATTGGATCAAGTCGAAAAAAATTAGAGCTAAAAAAATCTAGGTACACACTTTTCAACTCATATCTTTATCTTAGTCTTGTTTACAACATCTCATTTCAATTTGGATCTAAAAAGAAGTGTCTTCTCAAAATCACATTTTCAATTTTGGCTTAGAAAGAACAAGTGTTTGTGTTGGTTGGTGATCTTGTTTGTGCTTGGAGGTGTGTATGCACTTCCCTCACATTTCCATATGATCTTGGGAATTAGAAACACTCTTCAACACTCTCATTTTCATATCACACATTTCAATTTCTAAGGTTAATGAACATTGCTTGTGGTTTCAAATACATGTGTATGCTCTCTCATTGTATTATCATATGATCTTAGAGATCAAAAGCATTATTTGTATCAAATTTGTGTAACCCTCTTAGGGGGACTTCCAGGAGAATTGATCACTCTAGGGGTAACCTCAACTCTAGCATTCTGACAGAGTATAAATAGCGGGGGGTGAATCGAAAGACATGCCTCTTGGAAGTGAATCTTGTCAATCTTGGGTAAGGCCCAAAGAACTTTATACCTTTGGAAAGTGAAGGTGGAATGTGTGTTAACCCTCTCCTCCTAGCTATTTGGAATTATTCTCCTTTCAAATTCATAGATGTGGGCCTCACATACCTTCAAGGTTGAAATAAAGAAAAATATAGGGTGATGACATGAAATGGATCAAAATAGGGGTATGAATCACTTAGGTACCTATTCTCCTTCTATTTTATTAGGAAATGAGATCCACACAATGAAATGAATTGCAACCCTTAGGTGAATCAAGTCAAAGTGTGAATATGCAGATTTTCTTTTTTTGCAAGGACGAGGGTCCTGATAAAACAACACTTTGGGGAGAAAAACTAAAAATAGTAAACTAAATCCAAAATGAAATCTATAACTTGGAATATCTAGAAGAAACTCAAAATAATTACAAGTAGAAATCAAATCATAGATCAGAGAATGACAGAATGATGCTTACTAGTCACCAAAACTCAATTTCTAAAGCTAATCTAGGACTCATTTTCCCAAGGGAAAATGGGTCTTGAGTTAGGGTTTGTCAGAAAATTTCAAGAGCCTCTACTACATATATGAATATCTTAATTTTCCTAGGCTTTAGGTTCAAAAATATGGAAATAAATTTTGTAAGTGAGTTTCCATGAGATACAACTTTTATGACAACTTTTGCAACTTTGAAAAGTTCTTCAATTTTTCTCTTCAAGAGATCTCCAAGATTTCTTCCACCTAAATTTGCAAACAAAATCCAAGAGGGAAAAATGTTTTGTTTTTGGTGAATGAGGGTTTTCCTTGTTCAAACCCTATTTTGGTAATCAAACCTTGAAATGAAATACAATAGCGTAAAAGGAATAATGAATGAACAACTCAATGTCACAACTCACCAAACCCTTGAATAAACCTTGGAATGTAAATCTACAAGTTTCATGAATTGGATTCAATGAATGCGGATCTTAAACCTTGAATCTTGACTTGAAATAATGCTTTGAATGCTTGAATGGATCATGAAATCTACATCACCATATTAGATACAATAACATGCATGATGCAAGAAGAATTTGACATGACAATTGGATCTTGATTACTACAATATATCTTCAATAAATTTGCTCTTGATTTCCTTGAATTCCTCTTGAAATGCTCTTGGAAGTGCTCTTGAAAAATTGCATGAAAACTCTTAGATTGCTTAGATCAAATTGTTAGGTGAAACATAATAAAAGAACCTTATATTTATAGATATGTAACCTTAATTTCTTGAAATTCAAATAACACAAGTCGACATCTAAATGTAGATTTGAAAATGTTAAAATACTGCCAAAAACATAATTTAAATTTATGTCCTAGGTCTAAGGGAGGATCCATTCACCCATGGGAGAATAGGTCCTAGGTCCCTAACCCTAGGACACACATTGCTCAAGGATAAGTGTTATGTTAAGGAATTAATGAATGTCGGTTTTCTCTTCAAAAAATGTAATAAAATAGGCTTGGATTTGAATCAAATGAACCAATTAAGGAAAATTAATCTCAATTAATTAAAGGATCCCTAAATAAGTGTGAAAGTGCAAATAAATACATTTTACAACACTAAATTAAGGCATTATTAATTTCATTTAAATTAATAGGGCCCTAAAATTAATGTGAATATGTAAAATAAATATTACAACACTAAATTAAGGCATAATTAAGTCCAAATTAACATTAATTCAAAATTAAGTGTGAAAATGTAGAAGGAATACATTTTTCTACACTACATTTAACCCCCTCTTTAGTGAGTGGATGACCCTGTGTCAAACTCACACTAAAGTAGACATTCAAAATATATGTATGCCGCAATGACAAATATACTCAATCAATACAACATCAAAGACTTAAAGAGACAGTTAAAAAAAAAAAGGCAGATCAAGTATCAACTATCCAACACGATGTGGAACATCCCTCAGTTGTTTGTCCAAAATAAAAGGGTGGATCAAGTCTTAACTATCCAATGTAATATGGAACACATCTTGGTTGTTTATCCAAAAATGTTCACAAGTGGAACTTGATGTCCACTATGCAAAAAACAATGCTCGCTCACTCTAGGCTAATGGAACCTTGGTCCATCCACTAGGTGAGTCCCCAAGGGGTGTAAAATGAGAGAATATTATTAGGCTCCCATACCATATCAAATCTATCCCTCTGACAACTTCAAGAAGGCACCGAAAAACAAACAAAAAAAACTTTGAGCTTCATAGGGCCTAACAAGCTATGTTATGTTAAGACTATGAACAAAAAAGGAAAGGCTCCATTGGAAAGAAAAGTGTGTTATGCTTGGTGGCCTTGAAAAGGGTTCAAGCTTCACAAGGTTAGCAAGCTATGTTATGCCAAACACTTATGAACAAAAATGCAAATAAAAATGTTCAAAGGGACTTTTCTTAATTCGTGTAATGTCTCCTCTTAGGGAACATCATGCCTAATGTCTCTAAGAGAGGATAATTCAAGGATAAAATATTCACAATCTTAGGGAATGCAACGCGTAGCATCGTCACTAAGAGGAAATTTGTATGCCAAGAAATATCATGCTCTTAGAGGACATCAAACCCAATGACACCACCAAGAAAAAAGACACATCACAAGAAGAAAGAAAATTGCACAATGAAACATAAGGAATGTCAAAATTTTCAAAAATAATAATGCCAATATATGCTCCCACTTTAAAGAAATTTTGAACATCATTGTTGTGCAAAATTTACTTTAAAGTAGCAAATAATAAATGTTAAATAAGGCACATGCGAGCCAACCTATAGTAGGTCATCCACATCCCAATCTTGTTCAGTGTATGTGGAAGGCGGACAACTAGCCAAGGGGACAACATCAAGTGCCAAAATAGGACAAGGGTATCTAACCCCTTACCCCACTAAGTGCAGAACAACAATGAGCTAGGATGATTGATGGGAATGAGTGCCTTGTAATAAATAAAATGATTTTCAATGAATATTAAACATATAATAGTGAGTATGCTATGGTCCTACAACTATTACATGGCAAGGAGCAAAGTGCATGCTTTTAGTCAAGATGGATACCTAAGGGATTTAAATTTCTTCAATAATTCTTGTAAAGGATGAAAATTATTAGTGTGATGTCCAAAGAATCTATTATAGGCACAATATGGTCCATTTTGATTAGTTTTCTTTTCGGTTAGATTTTCACGTTTACGTGGTAAGTTGATTAATCCCCAATGTAGAAGAGTGTAAAATGGATTCTCAGTCTTGGATATTCTTAATAGGTCATGGAAAGATTCAGGAAGATCAAATATCTCTTGTAGCTGAAGTGTTTGATGTTCATGTAGTTTCGGCTTCTTCTTTGGTTTGACAACTATTTGGTCATCAATTTCATCTTCTAACTACAAGGCCTTTCCCTTTTTCAAAAAAGGATGTTTTAGGATTAGTAATGTGATCAACATTTGTGTTTTCTTTTCTCTTATGCATGGGAAATGTATTAGGAGTTGGTTGAGGAGGAGGAAAATTGTTGTTAATGAGATAGACCAAGGTACATATAAATTTTATTCCTTGTTCATTCTTAAGCATCTTTCGTATATGCCCTATGAGAGGAATGGCATTAGCACCAATAGGTTCAGTTCTCACAAATTCTTGCAAATATTTTAATTCTTCATTTATCTTTATTGCATTTTGAGAGACATTAGAAACCATTGTTTCAACATCATGCACATGAGTTTTAGGTAGGGAAGTCATTGGAAATGAGATATGAAGACTAGGATCCATAGAGGGTTGACTAGTATCAACACTATGAGTGAAAGAGTTGGAAAGCCCAAGATCCACGACGAATGGTGTATCGCAAGATGACATGAGTCTCGAACTACATCTAATGATACTATTGACAATAGGAAAAACTTGTAAAGTTCATACAAGTTTCACAAACTCGATATGCACAAAAAATAGATAAAAAGTGAAATGAAATGAAGTAACCTAGGATGTAAAGTGCAATGCAAATATGTAAATACAATTTTCAAATTCTAAACAAAATAATTTTTTGATTATGTTTTGAAAATGATTATTGTAAATGTAATTTTGAATTCACAAAATGCACTAAATTTATCAAATGAAGCTTAATATGATCAATTCCAAGTGACAAAATTTATGCAAACTGAAACATAAAACTAAAAACAATAAAACATAATATAGAAACAATTATTTTAATGCCCAAAAATTTAGGAAATAACCCTTATCAGGTACTCATTTTCCCTTGGGAGAATGGGTCCTAGGTTATGGTTTTGAAAAATGTTTTTGTAGATTTCTAAGTTGACTCTTGTGGTTTCCAGATTCTGATTTAAAACAGTGAGTTATAGTTTGAATTTTCTATAAAATTAAGCTTGAATGCAAATGCAAAATATGACTAAATGAAAAACTAGGAGACCTAAGTTGTGCAATTTTGATTCAATTTTCAAATGTAAGTGAATGATGATGCAATGCTATGGAAATGATTTGCAAAATGGCCTATTTTTTTGTATTTTTCAGACTTTAAGGTATGCAAAAATGCAATCCTAAAACCCTAAATGAGATGCAAGTTAAACAACCCTAAATGAGATTCAATTTAATGCAATGTAATGCAAATGAATTTAAAATCTAGATCTAGGGTGAAAATGGACTCCAAATTTAGAAAAATACAATGATCAAACTTAGGTTCACCAAAATGAAATAAAGAAAAATATAGGGTGATGAGGTGAAGTGTATCAAAATAGGGGTATGAACCACTTAGGGATATATTGTCCAATTTCACTAGGAAATGAGATCCACACAATGAAATAACTTGCAACCCTTAGGTGAATCAAGTCAAAGTGTGAATCTATAGATTTCCTTTTTTTGCAAGGATGGGGATCCTGATAAAATATCACTTTGGGGAGAAAAACTAAATATAGGAAACCAACTCCAAAATGCAATCTATAACTTGGAATAGCTAGATGAAACTCAAAATAAATAGAAATAGAAATTAGATCATAGATCAAAGAATGGAAAAATGATGTTTACTAGTCACCAAAAGTCAACTTCTAAAGTTGATCTGGGACTCATTCACCCAAGGGCGAATGGGTCTTGAGTTAGGATTTGTCTGCAACTTTCAAGAGCCTTTGATACATATCTGAATCTCTCAATTTTCCTAGGCTTTAGGTTCAAAAGGCCGAAAATAAATTTTGTAAGTGAGTTTTCATGAGATGACAACTTTTATGTCAACTTTTGCAACTTTGGCAAGTTCTTCGATTTCCCTCTTCAAGAGATTTTCAAGATTTTTTCCACCTAAATCTGCAAACACAAATCAAGAGGGATTTTTTTTTGTTTTTGGTGAATGGGGGTTTACCTTGATCAAACCCCATTTTTTTAATCAAACCTTCAAATGAAAAAAATAGCGTGAAAGGAATGATGAATGAATAACTCAATTTCACAACTCATCAACCCTTGAATAAACCTTGGAATGTAAATTTGAAACTTGCATGAAATGGCTTCAATGGATGTGGGTCTTGAACCTTGAATCTTGACTTGAAATAATTCTTTGAATGCTTGAATAGATCATGAAACCTACATAACCATATTAGCTCCAATAACATACATGATGCAAGAAGACTTTGACATGACAATTGGATCTTGATTGCTACAATAAATCTTCAATAAATATGATCTTGAATTCCTTGAATTGCTCTTGAAATGATCTTGCAAGTGCTTTTGAAAACTTGAATGAAAACTCTTAGATTGCTTAGATCAAATTTCTAGGTGAAACATAGTGAAATAACCTTATATTTATAGATGTGTAACCTTAATTTTCTGAAATTCAAATAACACAAGTTGACATCTAAAAAAAAATTTGGAAATGTTAAAACACCACCAAAAGCATAATTTAAATTTAGGTGGTAGGTCTAAGGAAGGATCCATTCACCCATGGGTGAATGGGTCCTAGGTCCCTAACTCCAGGACACACATTGCTCAATGAGAAGTGTTATGTTAAGGAATTAATGAATGTCAGGTTTCCTCTTCAAAAAATGTAATAAAATAGGCTTGAATTTTATTAAAGCGACCTATTAAGGAAAACTAAGCTCAATTAATTAAAGGATCCCTAAATAAGTGTGAAAGTGTAAATAAATACATTTTATAACACTAAATTAAGGCATTATTAAGTTCATTTTAATTAAAGGGCCCTAAAATTAATGTGAATATATAAAATACATATTACAACACTAAATTAAGGCATAATTAAGTCCAAATTAACATTAATTCTAAATTAAGTGTGAAAATGTAATAAGGATACACTTTTATACACTACAAAGGTATATAGAGGACATCCCTAGATTCCTATGCATCCTATCTTAAGACCATTGGCTAATCTACTCACTTGAATAATTGCTAGGTTGTTCTTGTGCTTAGACATGTCTTCTTATCATAATCATTTGCATTACATCTTGTATCAAATATTATATTGCATGTGAATATGTATTCAACATCTACATCTTAATCAAACAATAAAAACCATAAACCTACCTAAAAATATGGATCAAAATAAGCCTAGCATATCCTTCATCCTCTATCTCATACCTCAACATCTTGTTGAATTTATCCTTTCCAACTACTTTAACAATCACATAAAATCCATGATCATGTGTCTCGTAAGTAGATTACAAGATATACTAAACACCATCTAAGCCACCATTAAAACTTATACCCAGGTCATGTCACCCTCCATGTCATCCTTTCCCTCCATTGACAAGGGAAGCCAAAATTTCTTCCATGTTCAACCAACACCCATCCATAACCATATCTCATGCACTTCACATCTTATTCAACACATTATCAAGTCAAAGAGGGTCATCAAAAGATCACCAAAGAACACCATAGAAAGATAACCAAAAGTCACTCTACAAAGAACACCAAAATTTTCCCTTAAAGGAATACAAGAACCCATGCAAAATCCTATTTCACAAAATTTTAGTCCTAGTATTCTAGTTCCACCCACTTCCACCTCATCCATTTCATATTTTTCAACCTTCATAACACTTATACAAATTCAACCATGTCACTCACTTGACCTCTTTGATCTAAAGCATGACATCATAGATCCCTCTTTATGCCAAGATCAAAGTACTCCCCCTCATGATCCCATTCCATATCATGACCCCATACCATCTAATGATCCAAGTCTCTCAACTCCATGTCATAATCCTTTCCATCAACTATATTGCATGATCCTATACCATCTCATAATCCTACCTTATCCAACCCATTTGATGATCCTAACATATCCACCTCATATAATGATCCTATCATACCACCTCCATGACATGATCCTAGTCCATCACAAGAAAAAATATTTCCATCCATTACCTCTCAAGACCCCCAAGGTATAAATATTTCCCCTACATCATATGATAATCATAATCCTTCACAAGATCCCATTCATGAACCACAAAAATATAATCTTGGTTCATCCACCTTTATAGAATCTAGTTTTCTCCTAGAATACCACATGTCTTCCACATCCAACACACCTCAAGATGGTATTTCATCTTTCTTCACAAGTGACAAGTATCCCATTGGTAAGAAGATTCTTCAAAATATGAATTATCAAGGAAAAAGGTTGGGCCTTCATGATTAAGGTTTACTTGAACACCCTAATATTAAAACACATATAAATTATTATGGCCTTGGTTGCGTAGCTCCTCCTCAAGACCTTGGTAGCTCTTTCAAAACCAAAAGCCCTCCCTTTAGATCAAGATATCCACCTACTCCATTATCTTTACCATCTATTCTAGGACCTCATCTATCAACCCTTCCATCCATCTTGGGCCCATATGTTCCTAATGCATATCCTTACATGACCTTTCAAGAGAAAAAAAGGCACATACCCTTGAATTCCTTCCAACACCTTCCACTTCAAAATCCCCTATTTTCATATAATCCCTCTATGACCTCTCCAAGCAATTAAGATACCAAACAAGAAATGCATAAATCCAAGAATCCGCAAAAAAATGAAGATCATCATGTCTCACTAAAAATACATGCCAAAACAAAGAAAAATATGCTCCAAAATCAAAAGAAAAACATATATCCAAGAAAATGCAAAAGCCAATTAAGAAAAATCAAAAGGCTATAAATCAAAAGTCAAAATAATGTGGGTTCCAAAGAAAGAAAAAGAATCCATGCATTCAAATGAAAAATCCAAATTGGTATCCCAACTTGCTAATCCAAAAGATTCCATTATTACATCATCATCCAATCCTCCATCTAAGTATATTTCATCTCATAAGTCAATCATAAGTTTTCCATCAGCCTCCAAATTCGTTTTGGGTCCTTACATGCCAAGTTTTATTGTCCCAACCTTCCATCTCAATCCTTCAACTTTAACCACCCTTCAAGTTGTGTGCCAATGTTATTCTTTCCTACATTATCTAATAATGAATCCATTCCATACTTCCATCCAACCTTAATCCCCCATTCCATATATTTAATCCAATCCTTTGCATGAATCTTTAACCCCCTTCTCCCTACCCCTATCCATTCCATTATCTTTACCAATTTTCCTACCAACGTCTTTGAGTGGAAACATGTTAGCCATGGTCTATAAGAAATATTTAGTCAATGAAACTTACTATCTTCCACAAAGAGACACTTGAGTCCTCCATTCATATCCATACACCTTCATTAGCTTCCATTTCCATGAGCTTCTATTTCCATGAGCTTTCATATCCATTTGTATCCACTAGCTTTCACATCCATCCATCTATCCTTGATTGTACACTTGGGGGAAATAATTTTTCATTCATACGATACATTATCCTATCTTTACTTAGACATCATATTCCTTCATTTATATTCCATGCTATCCATTTTATCCATCCACCTTCCTTTGATCTTGCATAAAATATTGGAGAAAAATAACAAGAACAAGTATCTAATGCATGTTTTAGACCATGTATTTCTTCCATCCTCCATATCACTTTTCCTCCATCTCATGTTTCCTTTCATATTTGTTTATCTTCCATATCCTTGCCATGTCCTTATCACTTGTCGTACTTATCCCTTGTGATACCTCTTAGCATGGGGGCATGTTATTACTTTGACATGTGACATTTGGAGTCCTCCATAGTTCCTCTATTTATTCTTTGTCTTTGACAAACATTTTGGGATCCCTTGTCATTGGTTCCATCCACCCATAACATTCTATATATTGATCCATCTATCTTCATCCTCCATTTAGAGTGTATCCTTATATATCCTATCATTAACCCATATATTAGAGCTCCATACCATATTATTGATCCATATCCATGCATATCTCCTTTGATTTTCAGCTTGACTAAGGAATAAAATCTTATTTATCATTACATTATCATTGTTATCAACAAGACATTTAAACACAACATAAGCTTTTTAACATTGTAAAACATTGGGCTTTAATGAACATCATCAAAAAATGATTCTTTTTAAATCAAGTTAAAATCTAACATATCTTGAGCTAAATCTTTAGTAATTCATCACAATCTCAAACAATCAAAAACTTAATCATATCTATTGGCACAAGATATTATGGTTGTTATCTTGCTCAACACATAGTTTTCCTCATTGATATTTATCATGTGTATTAGCATGTAACACCTCTCTAAACCCAGGCTGGTAAGATAGCATTTTAATTTTGATTTGATATTTTAAATGTTAAATGTTATTATAATGAAGTTAGATATTGTTGATTAAGTGAAAAGCTATCATGTGATTAGCTATAATCATGCAATTGATTGATATATATGGTAGTTAACTACAGTCAAGATGCAGTATGTGCTTCGACTATATATATATATATGTATATGCAAAGGTACACCATTACGTGAATGTTACAGGTACTAGGTATCGACTCCACCTGGCTTCACAGGTCTGAGCATACCTTCCCTGATGGTGGTTAACTAAAGATAGCACATTGGCTAACCCTTGACTTAAACCCTTATCATCGTACCCAGTTGGGTATGATCTGTCTTTAATTAATTAGTGCAAACCTCGGATACGGTGATTGGTCATGTTCTGGAAAACTTTAACCCCCTATGTGGTCGGCTTGTAAAGAGTGTCTAAGCTTTTGAGTTAAATTGCATTTTTTTCCATAAATTTTAATATAGGAAATGCATTTTATGATTAAAAGGGGGAATTTAATATTTAAAAGGGCTAATTGGGCTTGTGTATTCTGTTTGACCGTAATTGCATAATTTGCGTGATTATATTCATTTAGGAAATTATAAACATTATTTTATTATTTAATTTTAAGTTGTGCATATAAAGACCTAAATCATGATTTTAATGTTGAATGTTGATTTATGCTATAAATTGAATGTTTAAATTATATTTTGGAAAAAGAAGGAAATGATATTTATTAGTATATGTTAAAAGATTATTTTTAATATGGTTTTTCAAAAAGTGAAATGGGAAAAAGAGTTTTAAAAGAGAAAAAGTGAATTCATTCTTGTTGTAGCATATTTTGGGAGAGAAATGTGAGAGAAAAACCCTCTTTTGTTGAAAACTTGATTTGTTCATTGTGGGAGCAATTGGAAATGAAATTTCATGGGATTAGTTGCGTTTGGATAGGAATGGGGAAAAGAAATAATGGTTGTGATTTCGTGTGCTTCCATGATTTGTATGCAAACTTCTTCTCATATGAATTTTTTTGTTTGAGAATTGAGGTATTTTATTATTTCTTCCTATTTACTTGATTTTAAAGGGTTTAAATGATTCTAAGTGCATTGGTAGTCTATTAGAATCATTCTATGACTTTTATTTGGATCAATTTGAGAGTAGAATTTGTTTTGTGAAAATTTTGAGAATTTTCTCAAATATGGGGTTATCATGTCAAATTTTTAATTGGAGGCACAAATTGTTGTTTTTATGTTAAAAGTGTGTTGTTGGGCACATTTAGAACAAAAGAGTATTCTTACATTTTTTATTTTCAAATTTTAAAATTTCAAGTATTTTCAAGCTCCATTAATGGTGAAACCTGGTTATTTGTAAAAATTGGGTTTGGTTTAAAACAAATAGGTGTTTTTATGTTAAAAGTGTGTTGTTGGGTACATTTAGATCAAAAAGGTATTCTTACTTTTTTGATTTTTGAGTTTTGAAATTTTAAGCTTTTTCAAGCTTCATCAATGGTGGACCCTGGTTATGTGTGAAAATTTGGACTTTGTTTAAAAGCGAAAATTTGATAATATTATTGCATATTATAATAGGGAATGATAGAAAATGTATATGAATTATTTGATTTGGGATCATTTCGGATCTGTTTGCTTGTTTAATTTCTAATTTGCTATTTTAGTGTAAAAAGTGAATAGTGCCACAAGAGGTGTGAATGCCTTGTGTTTTTGGATGTGAATTCCATTGTGAGTTGCACTATTATTTTTACTGTATTTCCTTGTTCATATGGAATGAGATGAACCCTATGACTAAGTACTAGAGTGAGTTGTGGAAGTCATTTATGGTTTATTGGATACCCCTACATGTCTTTAGTGCTCTTATAGGCTAAGGATGGTTGGGAAGACATGCCCGCTCATGGAGTGTGGTACTTGTGTAGTTGTGAATTCTTGTTGTATGAAAAGATGTCAAGTTTCTTTGATTCCATTCTTTTGGGCACACGATATGACATCCCTATGCTTGCACTCTAGCATCTAGATCTTATTTTGAGTAACACCTGGAAGATGTATGTTCCTTCCTCTTTTGGTGTTGGGTTTGAATACTATGTTCATGTCTTGAAGAATGGATTGTATCACATTTAATTCCTCTTATGAGTGATTGGCATATTATTTGTAATGACTTGTATTTCATTGATTCCTCTTATGAGTGACGGGTATGGCATGTGATTACCATGTGTGAGTAGCTTGTATGCCACATATTTCATGTGTTAGAATGTTCTCTTACTTCGTGTTGATGCATTAAATGATGTATGTAGTTGCATGAATTCTACTCTTCTCCCTTGTGTGAATTGAGTTGCTTTGACATATATGTTAGCTGCCCTAATTGGGATGCCTAACCTTATCTTGAATGAAGTGTATTCATTGTGATTGACGTGTGTGTAAGCCTATACTTTGTGCTTGAATCTTGTTTGAGTGTCTGGGCCATGTGACTATGTCCATGAGCACGATGGGGTGGACTTGCGGATACCACATGGTTGGGTGGCATTGCAAACCACCGTTAGGGACTGAAGATCTCAATGTGGTGGATCTACTTCGAGTTTGTCCTCCTTTCATTCTCTCATGTCTCCTTCTCTTCATGCATTCTTATTAATGTAAAGGTTATAAATGCATAATTCAAGGGTCTTGAGTCCTAAGCTTGTAATTGTAATACTGATATTGGACCTTCCTCATGAAGGATGTTGTAATCAAATAATAATGAGAATAGTCCAGTATGCTTGATTAGTCTAGTTTTGGTGACTCGATGTGGGTGCCGAGCACTTGTTTATTGTTTTCTTTTCCTTTCTAATTGATGCATAATGGTTGAATGAATATAGGAATCTCGTTTGGATTTTAAAATGAATTTAGTATCCTTGTTATCCTTCTCTTGTGTGGTGAGCCTTATGCGTGTCTAGGAAGGTTTTACGAGGGCTTGGGCTATGTATTTCTTTCATGTCGTAATCTACAAAGTTCCAGCGCATCGGAGCTTTTTGTATGTATTTTGTGTATTTCTAGAGCAGAAGGTTCTGTAGCAGGAAGTTCCATAGCAGGAAGTTCAAGAGCAGGAAGTTTAAGAGAAAAATTTATAGAGCTATCTTATTTACTCCTGTTTGGATTTTCTCTGGAGGGTGGATTAGTCCTCTCCTTTGGGCTGTGTTTGGCCATGCTTGGCCATGTATGTTGTCAATATATTGTATTGGAAACTATTTTTTGTGTAAGTTATTCTTTATGTTATAAAAAAAAAAAGTATCTTGTCCTTTTTTGGCTCTTACCCTTTGGGGTTGCGTAGCGGGATGTTACATAGCATTTTTATTTTTTATTATCATGATCTTGCATAGTTATCATTATCATTTTACATGCATGTGAGCTTTTTATTTATCTTAAGTTTTGTCCCTTACCTTGATCATTATCCTTATTTGTTTATATCTTTTATTTTCATGTCACATTCTAAGGAAGTTTGAGGATCTCTACACCTTGTTGTATACAAAGGAGAGTGAGGAGTGGGGTATGAGTCTTTCTTGTGTGTGTGTATCGAGTTAGTCTACTCAATGATGATTACAAAAAGAATAACCAATAACAAAGAGGGATTCATTCCGCTCTATGATGAAACAAATGATTACTTCATAGCCTTTCCATTTCATTCATTTCCTCAACCAGCCTTCCATATCCTTTCCTCCCATATCAAATCCATTTTATAAGCCATTTATATGCTTTTCTTGAATCTAATCAATGTCTTGCATTCCTTTCTTTTTTTCATCCACCTAGGTCATTCATATTTCTAAACATTACATATCATTTCTTTCGTGAGCTTGACCCAATATTGATCCTTTCAAGGGCCAATCACCCGAGGTGGCATCCATAGCTCTCTTTCCTCATTTGGGGCATCTTTAATTTTCCTTGATACAATGCCACTTACTTGTGATATTATATCAAAGAGGGGAAAAATGTAGACACCTAAAATTGTCCATGCATTTTCATATAGACCCACACTTGCATATTTCTTTTATTTACTTTTAGTTAAATAATTTTATTATTTAATTAAAAGTTTATTTTCCTCTAAATAATTAAATAATTTTTATTTAATTATTTTCCCTTTCAATATTGATTATCCTCAAATAATTAAATAAATTTTTAATTTACTTATTCCCCTTTCATAGGTCCCATTGTCTTCTAATAATTAAATAATCTTATTATTTAATTATTTCCACCTTTCTTCTCCCATAAATAAATAATTTTCACAATTATTTAATTACCTAACACTTCCCACTCATAAATTAAACAAATATTTAATTTTCACACCTTTCTTCTTAAATAAATAAAATAAATATTTTATTTATTACATCAATGCCAACTACTAAAATTAAATACCTTTATTTAATTTTAGCTCCTTGTTCCATGTCTTTTCTCTCTCATTAATCCTTCACCCTTGATTCAATTAATTTCTAATTTAATTTCTTTCAAGAAAAGCATATAAATAAATTCCTCATCTAAGACATTTAGATAACACATCTCATTATGTCACCTACATGTTACATCTCTACCATTTTCTATCTAGACCTCAAGCATACATTCATCTATTATATCAAGATTCACACCATATCATATCAAGATCAAGATCAAGGCAATATCAAGGTTATGCAATCAAAGTCTGAGGGCAACAACCTTATCAAGAGTCCATGTTCAAGGTGAATTTGTTTCATTTAATGCATGCATTATCTTCTATATCTTAGACACAATTAAGGTTTGATTTTAAATGTGGATTGGATCTAGTGCTTCCTTTGTTATCTATTTTCCGCATCATACAATTCCTATTTGTATGGCTATAGATTTCAAATAGCCAACCACCCATTTCAAAATGTCAATCAATTCTACATTGATTTGTGCTTATATGGCTCTAGTAGCTACTAGATCTAGTATACATGAAGTTAAAGCATATTTAATGGAATTGATGCTCTAGGAATTCTTTCTCTGATCACACTAATTTTGAAGATATTAGATAACATTTGTGCATTGATCAATTCCTTATATGTAGGCAAGGAATGACCTCTAATATATTGGAGCATGCATAGTGTCACTTCTATGACATGGTGGCTCCAAATGTACCATTTAACATAATAATGGTTGTAGTATTTCAAAAAAATTAGAGATAGGTGCAATCTTATCACATTTAGATCTATTGTAGGATTTTTCATTACATTTTGTGCCCCTATGGGTGGTGTTATATTTCACATCGAAGATGCATTATCGTGGTGGTGGTGTACTTTTCTTTGGATAATTTTTTTCACAATAACTTAGTTGTTGTTCACTTGACAAGTGTGCGAGCAAGTTTCAATAGATGTCTCAAGTGATGAAGACATGTGTCTTAATGCTATGAAGTGAGACAAAAGAAAAATAAACCTAAGTAAAATTAAGCTAGGTGTGAATAAGTCAATCCTAGAAAGGTGATTAGCTAACTAGGTATGATAATGCCATGATTATACTTACACACTCTTAAGTGCAACTTAGGGATTAATTTATACACTAATGACAAGTCTTGACTACCAAGCAATGTTAGGTACTCATGTACAAATATCTCATAAAGTGAGGTAAAAGAGGAAAACCCAATGAGATATGAAACAACCCTCTCTAAAAGAGAAATGATGAAAATAAAATGAAATATACAAGTGAAGAAGATAGGACTCATGATGACCCCCAAGGATTACTTATATCATATAAGTATAATAAATATTCTCCCCATGGGAGATAAAAGAGAGGTGGTCATGTGACCCCCTAGAAAATGTGAATTGTTGAGTTCCATGTGAGAAAAATTTTTCCTCCCAAAATTGATAAGAAAAGAGAAACCATGCAACCTCCCCTCAAAATGATGGTTCTAGTGTTAGTAGATTATCAAAACTGGATGTTGAAGATGATCCATGATCACTAAACAAAATTTCTTCCCTTGGGAAGAAAAAATACTATAAATGTGTACAACATGACTTCACATTTTGAATATGAATATGCATGAAGTAAAATGAATGTCTCTAAATGTTTCACATGATCTAAAGACTAAAATGATACCAATGATGCCTTTAAATGATACTCAATGATATTCAAGACATTTTTTATGTTTGAAAAATGCTAATGAGATGGATTGAGTACCACATGTGATTTAGGGACCTTGAGTGTATGGTGACAACTAGACCAATGAGAATCCGATACTACTATAGAGGATGTCATTATAGATGATGACTAAGTTGGATAAGTCAACCCATGAATTTTTGCATAATCTATCACAATAGAAGCCACTATACAAAGGAAAGAGAAATATCCAAAGATAGAAATGATGATACAACTTTATCAAATCTATCATCAAATAGAAGATGAATGCTATCAAATTGTCATCCAAATATGAATCTAGGACTCTAGAAACGAAGATGTGGCATCTAGTAGATATGCATCCCAACATGGTGGATTTGAAATGATGATAGCAATGTCCTTATGCAAAGAATAATTGTAACTCATTGATGAGTCAACATTGGATTCAAATATAGCAATAGGTGATATGGGAGATGAGATATCAATGCAACATAGGTGATTGCTTTGTTCATCCCCAAATTATGGTATCTCACAAGATGTCTAAGTGAGACTAGATGATGTTTCTATATGTGTTGGAACTAGAAGATTAGGTAAGACAATACTATGATCAAGAAGAATTTTCTCCATTTCCTCAATTCTAAAAAACTAAAATTCTTCTATTGTATGCATTTTCTTTCCATAATATCTGTTGGAGAAATTGATTGCCCCTGAGCCTCCTCCCGTTTCCACCTACCTGTTAGAGGCATTTGTTGCCAGCACAACTGGAAGATTGTTTTTTGGGGATTAATTTCCCTACTTGCTCCTAATGTGTAGCTTAGTCTGCAAAAGAATTAAAAATTTTAGGTGAGTTTGAAATTTTTGGGGGGAATTTGTGTGCCCAACGTCAGACAAAAGAAAATGTCAATGCTCTGTAGGGTAGTCTAAAGAATAGAATGTGTGTTAGTTTTCTGCATCAACAGTTTGAGAAAAGGAATGTTTTCGTGGGTTCTCTGTGTGATTTAGAGAAACTCCTGAATAGTAGTGAGCATTTTTATTTGTATGTGTCTAAGAAATGATTGCTCTAGGTAGAGCTTTGTGCAACTTCCAGATAGCTACTAATAGTTTGTAATCTGTAGTTTAGATTTTATTTTTTGAGTTTTTAATTTTACCCTTTTGTAATGTCATTTCTAGCTTATTGAATAGAAATTTTTTTTCCATGTCTCCTTGCATTGTTTGTGCTTCCGCAATTTGGTCTGATCCTAGTTGTATGGGAAATTAAACAACAGTTCTATAGTTGTTTGCATTGCCCAGTCTGGATTTTGGGGATTTCATCTTGGATTTTTTTTTTTTGACATGGTATCAGAGCCATAGCCCCCATTTCTTCGTGAGTTAGGGCATTTTTTTCCAAGGTGTAGACATCTAAATTTGGACACTTAATTTATCCAAATTCATCCCCTTTCATCTTATTTTCGTTAATTAAGTAATACTGCTATTATTTAATTAATATCCTTAATTCTGCCAAATCCCTAAAGTATTTAATTAATAATTAAATACTTTACTCTTCTTAATCCTTTTCATCAAATGAATTAAATAAATTTATTACATTTATTTAATTCCTCACATCATCTAATCCTAATCTATCTCTAATCTCTTCATTAAGGATGTGCACATGCCTAATCCTTGATTAGGATGTGTCACATCCTCCAACTTTTGCAAGTTGGCTTCTAATCCTCATTAACCCCTAATTATCCTCTAATTACTAATTAGTTAAACCTAATTAGTACCTTGGTCAACTCTCTCCCATTCCCCAAGGAATTTTTAATTCCTTTTTATTCTTCCTAGAATCCCCTTTTCCCATGCATCTTCTAGAACCTTTGACTTGTCACATCAAGTCACATGTGACAAACTCCCACCTTTTGGAACATTGTCTTATCCACTAGATTCTTCCAATCATTGTGAATTTAAAATTCACTTTTATTCACCCAAGATTCTTCCCATCTCCCAATGTACTTGGAAGGTACTTGTCCTTCCTCCACCTCATGTACTTTTTGGCCACCTCACTTACACTTCATTTCCTCTTAGCCACTTCACCATCCACATGTCAAGATGTGAGGGCTTGTGAGTTCTCAACCCACCATAGCCCTTCATCTTGACCTTGTTGGATTAATCTCAACTGTTGAATTCTCTAGAGAATTCAAATTCTCCTATAAATACCCCCTCCTCAAGGGCATTTTCAACACTTTTTGATTTGAGCAACCTTATGCTGCCAATTTGCATTCTCAAGCACTTGCTATCATTTAGCCATCCACTTTGATCATCTTGCACATTCAATCTTGCATCTAGCTATATCAAAAGCCATCCAAGGAGCATACAAATTCATCTAAATCAAGGGCCAACCAAGGAGTCTTCAACAACAAGGAAGGTATAATCAGTTTGCATCTTATTTCATCTATTTTCCTTGTTTTATCACTCTTTAGGCTAATCTTTGAAGTGTTCTTAGTATTTTTCCACTTGCATTTTTAGTTATTTTGCACATTAGAATGGGTAAAATTCTAAGGTACACATTTCTGGCACGCCTGGTGGGACCCACAAATGGGTTTTTGCATTTAACCTTCATTTGTGATAAGTATTTTGCAGAAAAAGGTCACAGAAGGGTGGAAGCACCCTCTGTTTTACTGGAAAAGGGCGGAATCGCCCCTGTTTTTGCTGCAGAAAGGTTGAAGTGCCCCTGTTTTTGCTGCAGAAGGGTGGAAAAGCCCTTGTTTTTTCTGCAAAAAGGTGGAAGTGCCCTCTCTTTTACTGCAGAAAGGTGGAAGCACCCTTTTGTCTGCTGCAGAAAGGCGGTCACACCCTATATTTGAAAAGTTGATTTTGGCTAACAGTTTGCTATAGTTAGGCGTATATTTTATTTCGCTTAAAAGATCTTTTCTAACACTTTCTTGCAATAGGGCATACAACTTTTCTTTTTCACAATCTGATAAAGTTTCTTGCAGAGGGGTGGATACACCCTTTTTATTTTTGAAGG
>VDFB02280618.1:0-49001 GCA_007258455.2 Sequoia sempervirens
TAAGTGATTGACCTTGCATAAATTGAACAAGACTCCTTTGAACAATCTTTTACATTACATTTTTTCATTTTACTTTTTGCATTTCCCTGCCACCTTGTATAAAAAACTTGCATGCCTGTAGTGCTGTATTGTTTAAAGCTTAACATTTACATTTCCTTTCGCAATGTGGCACCTTGTTAAAGTTATCAAGCGGTATAAATTTAACATGGTTGAGCAGGAAGCCCAACTAGCAGCATGAATTTTCCCCATATCCGCTTATGTGTTTTGTGAGTGCATACCAACTAGCGTATGTTTCTCATATTTTCTTTTTTGGCTTTCTCACACCCCTGACTGAGTATACCTTTTTCATCTTGTCTTTCTTTTTATCTTTCCTTTTTATGATTTTGTATCTTGGAGGCTTGGTGTACATGTGGATCTCTCTTGATTGTATACTTTAGTGTGAGTTTGAAGTAAGTTCATCCTCTCACTAAAGTGGGGGCTAAATGTGTCATAGAAAAATGGACCCTTTTCTTGACAGGGGATTAAATAGGCTTAATGAGGCCTTAATCTAGTGTTGTGAGGCATTTTATGTGTCCACACTAGGTTTTGGACCCTTACAAATCAAATAACATGCTTTTAACGACATCTTGTAAAGGTGTTGCAAAGTCTTGTAAGGGACTTTCACGCTTTTCTAGATCTAATGAACCTATTTCTCCTTAATTCAACATTATAAAATATTATCACATCAATCTAGAAGGTTCTTCAAATAAACTTAATGTTAATTTAGTGTTGTGATGTGTCTTGCACATTCACATTGATTTTTGTGCCCTTCTAGGCTATGTGGACCTAATTTTAGTGTTGTAAAGTGTATTTAATCACACTTGATTTATGTGTCCCAAGCCCTATTTGACATTTATATCATCACCAATAATCCCATATTAGTCCATATTGTGCATCTCGAGGCTTTAATTGATCAAATACCTAACAAGATGGCAATTTAAACCTTATTTATTGATTCCTTGGCTTCTTAGGTGTTAGAATGGCCCCTATGGGACCCATTCACCATACATGGTGAATCAGTCCCATCCAGGTGGGAGACATTCACCATGTGTGGTGAATTAGTCCTATCTGTTCCCCATTTTGACCCTTGAGTAGGAAAAAGTGAATTTTAAAGTTTATTTTCACTTCATGTCAGCATGTGATGTAGTATTATCAGGTACTAAGGCACACTTGTCTATAAATAAGTATTCTTACCCTCATTTATTGATCAATCAATCATTCTTACATTCCCACACATTCATTCATCATTTATTTTCTATCTTAAGTCAATCAAGTAACTTAGGGTTTATCCATTAGAAGTCTTCAAGTTAGCATTCTAAAGCATTCAAGGGAAAATTTTACATGTATTGCTACAAACATCCAAGATCAATCATCATTGCAAGGTAATTTATTCCATTATTTCCTATTTCATTCACTTGTTTCATCAATTTGGTTTAATTACCTAAACAGGGTTTGACCAAGGCAGACCCCCATACCTTAACAATCAACATTTCTTCTCTTCTTCTTGTGTGTTTGTAGATTTAGCTCCTTTGGAAGCTTGAGAATCATTGAATATTGTATTTGAAATTCATTCAAGTCTTCTTCTCTTCATTCAAGTCAATTCATCAAGAAAAAAGTCATTTTCAGATCTGATTCCGACAGAATCTGAGGCAGACACTTATAGAAGGTGGATTTTCATATCTAAAGCTACAGAATAAACCTTTGACCTTTCAGATCCTTGAAGGAGGAATAATTAACCAATAATTGAGAATTAGTCCCATCTATGGTCCTGACAAAGTGTTTTTCTCATAAATTAGTTCTAAGTCATCAAAATCCTGTTTCTAGAGGTTTTCACCCAAACAGGGACTGATTTGCCCTAGATGGCGAATGATTCCTATTTGGCTTTAAAAACATCATCAATCAACATTCAAAATATTCCAGATTCATCACATTTTTCCCAAGTGCACTCTATTTTTTTCCATCTTTTTCTATTCAACATATTTCATTCATTTAGTTTATTTTAGCAATACACAATGTGTTTTCAAACATAGTTATAATTACGCTTTTGCATTCGTTTTCAATCATTCAGATTAGTTAATTGCATTTTTTTAAGACCATTTACATCACATCACAATTTCACACATCCTTATTTGAATGTTACATAAGCATTTTGGAACCTAAATATCTCTCCTTTTAGGTGAAAAACCCTAGAAGTGCTAGAGACAACATTTGGGTTCCCAAAATCTAAGTTTCACCATTATTACCTCATAATTGCATGACAATATTCTACAATGTGGAGCAATATAGACTAAAAAACTATTCCTTTGTTATACTAAAAATACATTGGGATTTAGCCAATTTCAAACAAGCATACATGGTCTTCTCTAGAATAGATAGATACTATTGCACCATCACTTATGGTAATGGGTTTCCATTAATGACAACACCAAATATCATCATGCTCATGTTGGAAAAAATTTCCCCCTTTGTCATTGAAAGAAAGATACTTCTCCAAAACACTCCCCCCTTGAAATCAAGGGCAAAGGGCTCTCTGCATCACTGCCCCTTTACATATTATCTCCATGAGAATACCTCTCCCTTTCTACTTCACTCCCCCTTTCTATTTTATCCATTACCAAAAAGGAAATATTGTACTGCAACACCATCTACTAAGTCTACATATATATATATATATATTAAGAACAAAAATTGACTATATAATTCAAAAATATATACCTTAACTAGATGAAGGTAATATACCCTAATATGATGCCTTTAATTTTGCAAGGTGTGCCTCCCAATCATTCTTGGTGAAGGAAATCATGTAGCACCAATTCTCAAATTGTACATGGAGGTCTTCTCCTTCTTCTAAAGAGCTAGGCACTTATGGATTTTGTACAACCTTCTCTGCATTGACCATAACTCCAATCAAGGATGTAAGCCTTACACTTACCATTTATCAAAGCTAAGTATAATGCATTATGATCTTCTCTTTTTATTCCTAGAGTAAGAAGAATTGACCATGTATATTTTGAATAATCACTCTTGTTGCTCCATCTCCATCATTCACTAGATCATATGCACTTGAGGCCTAAAAAAATCGAGACTCAATTGAGTTCATGTATAATCCCTTATGTTATTTGTAGACAATTGCCACTTTAAATAGAATTGAAACAATTGTTTGGCTTCCTCCAAACGCTTTTGAACTTCCTTCAATTTTCCTTGCAACTTGGAATGTGCATTGGCACACTTATCCAAGGCATTAGCTAGCCTCTTATCATTTAACTTCTTTGCCACTTCCTTCTCTATCCTCTCTTCAAACCAATAAAATACTCCTTGAAAGAGTCTAACAATAACTTAAGTTGTTGAATACCTAACAAAGAAGTATCAATATATACTTTGGGAAGGCCTTCTTGCAAAAAATTAAATACTTCATCAACTATTTATGCTCCCTTCTAGTGAGTTTGAAGAATATCCTTTCTTGTGGAGGCATCAAATACATCACCAATATGCAACTTGTGGAGGGGAGAAATATTATCTAGGTCCACTTGAACTTGTTGCATAGGAATCTACAACAGTTGTGCAGACACCACTAGTTGAAACTACAATTGAATATCCAAAAGATCTTTAAGTGAATCTCTAAAGGGTGCAGAGGATTCACCACCTATTTCATTTCTCTCTTCATTTTTATCTCTCTTCTCCTTGTCACCATTGTTGGCACACTCTTCTACATTTTTCTCAACTTTTGGGGGAGGTAAAGTTTCTTATTTTTGTACTCTAGTCTTCTCTGGAAGGCACTTTGCTAGTTTCTTATGACCACCACTATTACCACCATTGGAGCCACCACCACCAGTAGGGCCTCCACCAGATCTACCTCCACCAATGCTATCTTTGCTAACAGAACCATCACCACTCCTTCCACCAGAGCCTCCATCGTTGGGGGCAGTACGAGGGGTGAAACTGAAATGAAGGAGCGTTTTACTCTCCTTGATAGTGGGAGGCTTTTGAGAAGTGGAAGGGACATTGATCAAGGGGCCCATTTTGACCATGCATATAGATGTGGTAGGCATTGAAATGCCTATTTGTCTTGCATATGTATTAAACACTTCTCCTTGAGTAGTACCTGATCTAGGCCTATATAAAGGGACATAAGCCTTAGTTAGATCAGAAATGCCATGTAAGAATTCTATGCTTGTCTGATCTTTTCCCAACAAATGTCTCAATTCACTAGTAAGCCTAGCGGATCTTGGCACGTTTGGTGCTTTCTCCAAATGGTTTTTGACGTCTTGTAACCTATTATTCAATGCCAAAAGGTTCTTTGCAGGGACATGCACAACCTCATCCTCATCCATGGATGAAGCCATGGAGAACGTTGGAGGGGTATGAATGTGAGTGCTCTCATCTACGAAACCCATCTTGTTAGTGAAGGAAGAATGAAAACTAGTGGTAAATTCATTAGTGAAACTAGTGGAGAAACTGGAGGCAAAACTAGAAGTGACCTTTTTCTTCTCCATTGGTAAGTGTTGCATGCTCCATCTAATAACATACTCGAAAGTTGTGGATTGGGTTGTGATGCTTATAAACCTTCACAACACTCAGGGTTACAACAATCTCAGGGCACGAGGGACACAAACAAATGAGTAGACGGTGTTCACGTCGGGTTCACCAAAAATGTAAGAGAGGGGGACCAACCACGACAAGGCTCCAGGTCATGAAGAGCTAAGAGCAGAGAGCTGCCCTAACTTACCTCACTCTAAAGGACAAGGATTGAGAATGAAGAGCACTATGTAGTACTTTTGTCACTCTTCAGACCTGAATTTCAGGTTTTAGCTAGGTGAGTAGATTTTTGGAGTCTATACTACGCCTCAGATAGCTCTCTATTCGAGGAAAACAATGCAATTATGGGATGACAACATGGCATGTTGGTGTCCGTACAACCACAAAATAGCGAGTACAATAGAAAATTCCTAAAAAAATACTAACAGTGTAGCTGGTTGATCTTGAAGGAAAAAATAGAATAAGGAAGTAGAGGAAATAAAGACGAAGATGGTAAAATAGATAAATGAGAGCTAGGGTGATGAAAATAATCTCACAAAAGCACGTACGTACACCTATACACAAGCAAAAGGGAAAATTGTTGGGGCTATATAGGGGCCTACCTCAGTCAAACCCCCGTTTTGGTGTTTCCACCTCGACGGATAGCTAGAAAGCAACAAAGTAGAATATGCAATAAAGGAAATAAAAGGAAGCAAAGAAAACTACACACAATATTATGCTACTCAATCAAATCACAAAGGAGAGGAGTGAAGCGTTACCACCTCCACCCAAAAGCTCACTAGCCAATGGAGGAGAAAGCAAGCTACGAACTTGGAAAAGTTACCACTGCTACAACCGTGGTGAAGGGAGGTCTCACAAGACTCCAAGATCACAACATCTATGATGACTTCACACTTGCAATGTGGACTTGATGGAGTGCTTTTACTGCTAGAATGTTCACAATGAAAGTATCAGAATGCTGGAGAATGTGCTTGATAATGAAGAAGAGATGAAGTGATTGAATGTCTAGAGAGTGTGTAAGGGGATGAAATGAAGTGGGAATGAATGAATTTGAAGGAAGAATGAGGAAGAATCTACCATTTTTAGGTTGGTTGGTCGAAGATGGACGTTACAATTCAACCCCAATTGAGTGTGTAAGGCCTCTACCAACTTTAGATGCAGGAATCCATTAGGGACAACAACGCGCCGTGTGGACGTTTGTGCACTGCGCATGAATCCCTGACAAATATTTTCCCATTGATGCACAAGAGAAATTCAAATTTGTTGGAAGGTAGGTGGATAAAGTGGAATTTCACCTTCAAATTTCATTTTCAAAGGTGAAGGCACCTAATCTAGGTGGATCCAAAATACCTAAAAAAATTCATAGTCTCATAATTCATCCAAATTAGCATCATTGGATAGAGCTCACTGACAGGATCCTGACGCAACTTGAACGGGCCCAAAAGGAGTATGTATGCAAAAGTTATGTTTGGTCAAAGGTCTGGTCAAACCTAGTATAGGGGCTAGTCAAAGGAAAAAAATTGATCATCTAAAAATGGTCAAAAACAACATCATGTCAAAGAGCTCATCGCCATGATTTTGACGCCATTTGATTCATGTCAAATGGAGTCTGTATGAGTGAGATATCACTGGTCAAAGTTTGCAAAGGGAAGGTTGACTAGTCAAAATGATGACAACAACATGACATTAGCATGTTGACGTGGCATGATGATGTGGCAGATGATGACATGGACCAACCAGGTGATGACACAAGGCAAGATGCTGAGGTGGCAAGCATAGATGCCACAAGCCAACCACATTATGACACATGTCAATCTATGAGCAAATAATATTTTACCACATGGTCCAGTGGCTGGGTGCCATGTGGCATTGCTGGAATATCCTTTGTTGCTGGTTGTTATAAAAATTGTTGGGGAGAGTCAAACCTATAACCTCCCCTTTCCTACTTTTACTCTCCACCACTGGGCTATATGAGGCGTTGTGTTTAAAGTGGGTGGATACCATTTTTAAAGCATAATTAAATGCTTAAATCCCTAAAAAAAAGCTTTAACCCTTAAAATATGGATTTAAATCCATAAAATAAAACCAAATGCCAGATTATCATTAAATTAAAAGGATAAGCTTCTATTTAAAAGGAAAATCTCCTATTTTAAAGGGATAATCAAACCTTTAAATTAAAAGCCCATTACATGGGATAATTTAAGAGGATAATGATTTTATTTAAACAAATTAAAAGATTATATTGTAAGCCTGAATGATACGACCAATATTTTTAATTGGGTTAGTTTTTAAATGTAAGGCTTACATTAAAAGGCCAAGATAGGATTTATCTCTTTGGAGGATTTTCAAAGATTTTTGGAAAAAATGGGAGATTGGGATATTTAAAAAAATCATATGGTTTAAAACCATATTTGGAAAAATTTATATATAAAAGAGGGAATTTTGGCTTGTAAAGGGACATGAGAAAATTATTGGAATTATGAGAGTTTTGGTTGGAGAATAATTAGTCAAGTTCATTTTGGAGAAATAATTCTTTGGAGGAGAATATTGTAAGCACGAAGGCCTTTTGAGTGTCTTCAAGTATTGAGAGAGATTGTAAGGAATTTAATGCAGGTTTTGAAGCTTGAATATAGTAACAATGAAATTTGATTGCTTGGAAATGTTAATAAAGCGGTCCTACTTGAGAAGCGGACCCAAAGACGTAGTCCTGATTGGATGAACTCTGTTATCAACCTGTGTCTAATCTTTCTATCTTCCATCTCAATCTTCTTCTATCTCCTATCTTACATTCTCTCTAATTTCCTTTTAGCATATTTTTCAATTCAGTATTGGATTTCTAATTACAAAATTTTAGTAATTAGTAATTTCATTTATTTATGTAAAAGTGAACCTAGTCTGTAATTTCAACGGTTAAACAACATAGTCACACAATCCTTTCTAGATCAGGAATAAATTGTAATTAAGGTTAAATACATTTGAATTTGTAAACCTCGAATTACAGATCAAATTGTTATCAGAGCCTGTTTTGTAGGAAATTGCATAAGTGAATGCTAACCAGGTTGAAATTGAAGGAAGGAGAAGGTGTGATTATCGAGTTCAATCCTGAGATTGAAAAATGAAGGAATTTTCCATGAGCAATAATGGCAGCCGAACAAAGTCCTACAGAGGTTGATGAGAAAGATTTCCAGAAAGCATTTCTCGAAATGAAGGCTATGGTTGAAGTTCTTTTCCAAGAGAGGCAAGAGCGATAGAGGAAAAAGGAACTCAAGAATAGAAAGGAGGAAGGTGAATCTTCAAAAGATGACAAAGGTAAAGGAGTAGGAGGTGGTAGTGACCCTCTCGAACCTCCATCCCCATCTTCTTCATCTTCTTCATCCTCTTCATCTTCTTTGTCTATTTCATCTTCCAAAAAGAAACAACCTGTGAAATCTGAAGTTAATTGACCATTGTTGAAACTCGATGTTAAATTTGATTTTCCAATCTCTAATGGAGAACTAGATGCAAAAAAACTTGATAATTGGATAAAGCAAATTGAATATTATTGTAGAATTCATAATTTTACTGAGGATTCTCAAAAAATCCAATTAGCTACTCTTCGCCTAGGAGGAACAACTTTAATTTGGTGGGAGAGTAGAACACATGAGGATCTAAGTTGTTATGGCAAAATTATTTATTCTTGGTTTGAGTTTATAGTTGCACTTAAGAAACAATTTTATCCATTAGGGCATATGCAAAAAGCAGTAATGAATTGGTAATCATTAAGACAAGAGAAAGGACAAAGCGTGCAAGAATATACATATGAGTTTAGGAAGAGGGCTTTAATTTTGGGCATTCCATTATACACGCAAGAAACTTTGTTAAAGTATAAAGGTGGATTACGTGAAAGTTTGAGACATACAATAATTATGTTTAATCCAACTAACATTGATTTCAAAGTTAGTGTGCAAGCTATCCATTAGGAAACAAGCTCAAGGAATAGCCATGACAATCTGTTGATGGACTCAAGTAAACACAAAGGAAGTAAGAAAGGGAAAGAGAAATCACAACAAACAACTACTGTAAAGAAAGAGGATGAGAAGCCTTATTGGTCATAATGCAAGAAGGAAGGGCATGAAGATGCAAGATGTTGGAAACTGCATCCCGATCAAAAGCCAAAGTGGTTCAAGGATCGAAAGGGTAAGCAAAAGACCGCAACTATTTTGCAGGATCTTGGATCAAGTTCTGATGATGAAACAAAGATTTCAGTTGTGGTTATCAAAGGTAATACTCCTATTGTTAGTACTAGTTCTCATGCTTTCTCTCTAAACTGTAATGAAGTACCTATTGAAAGTAAAAGGAATGAATTGTTTCATATAAGGGCTATTGCAAAAAAAAGAAAGATTGATACACTCATAGATAGTGGATCACAAGTGAACTTAATCTCTGAACAAGTTGTTAAGCAATTGGGATTAAAAACAACTCCTCATCCTTAACCATATCCATTGGGTTGGGTGCATGATAATGCTCGGCTACATGTGTCAAAGCAATGTAAACTCCGATTTTCAATCACATCCAAGTTTGTATATGAGGTAGAGTTAGATGTAATTCCGCTTGACATCTATGGGATGGTTCTAGGTAGTCCTTACTTGTATGACAGGAAAGCCATTTTCTATAGGGAACATAATAAGTATCATTTTTTAAGGATGGAATTGAGTATATTGTAAAATCTCATCACATGAAGAATGATAGATCTATTGTAAACACGGGGCATATGAAGATGATTGTAAATGCAAGCAATGCTTTAACTCTCATGTCTATAATAGCTAGTGATACTAGGCATGAAGATGATAGGGTGTCATAGACAACACAGTGTGAGGATCAGTTGCAAGAACAGTTAAGCCTTTAGCCAAAGGTGGTAAACGAGGGTTTGAATGATTCATGTTCTAAAAATATTCCTATTCAGGAGATCCAGAATGCTGATACTTTTTCTTCTGCATCATTTCATTTAGTCTTGTTGTTTGCTATTCTGCTAGTTAGCTCTATGTGGATGGTGGATAAGACAATGAATATTGGTGAATATACAGTTGATTTTGTCAGTAATGCTATCTCATTTTTCATCTTCTTTGTGATAAGTTAGATGTTAAAATTTTCAGTAGGAAGGACAAATGATACTGAGCAAGTGGGGTGACATTTCCCTAGCTCAAATTGTACATAAATAGACCTTTTGGAGGTCCAAAAGCTTCTCAATGGGGAGGAATGATCCAGGTGGATCTAGAATACCTAAACATTTCATAGTCTCAGAATTCATCCAAATTAGCATCATTGCATAGAGCTCGCTTACACGATCCTGACACAACTTGAATGGGCCCAAAAGGAGTTTGTATGCAAAAGTTATGTTTAGTCAAAGGGCTAGTCAAACCTAGTACAAGGGCCAATGAAAGGAAAAAAAATGATCATCTTGAAAATGGTCAAAACAACATCATGTCGAAGAGCTCGTCACCACGATTCTGACACTGTTCGTTTCACGTCAAACAAAGTCCATATGAGTGAGATATCGCTGGTCAAAGTTTGCAAAAGGAATGTTGACTAGTTAAAATGATGACATCAGCATGGCGTCAACATGTTGGCATGGCATGATGAAGTGGCAGATGATGACATGAACTAACTAGGTGATGACACATGGCAGGATGTTGAGGTGGCAAGCGTAGATGGCATGGGCCAACCACATTATGACACGTGTCAATCTATGAGCAAATAATATTTTGCCACGGGGTCTAGTGGCTGGGTGCCACATGGCATTGCTGGAATATCTTCCATTGCTAGTTGTTATAAAAAAAATTTGGGGAGAGTCGAATCTATAACCTCCCCTTTCCTACTTTTACTCTCCACCACTAGGCTATATTAGGTGTTGCGGATAAAGTTGGTGCATATTGCTTTTAAAGCATATTTAAATGCTTAAATCCCTAAAAAAAAAGCTTTAACCCTTAAAATAAGGATTTAAATCCGTAAAACTAAAAAAAAATGCTGACTTATCATTAAATTAAGAGGATAAGCTCTATTTAAAAGGAAAATCTCCTATTTTAAAGGGATAATCAAACCTTTAAATTACATGGGATAATTTAAGGGGATAAGGATTTTATTTAAATAGATTAAAAGATTATATTGTAAGCTTGAATGATATGACCAATATTTTTAATTGGGTTAGTTTTAAAATGTAAGGCTTACATTAAAAGACCAAGATAGGATTTATCTTTTTGGAGGATTTTCAAATATTTTTGTAAAAAATGGGAGATTGGGATATTTTTGAAAATCATATGGTTTCAAACCATATTTGGAAAAATTTATGTTTAAAAGAGGGAATTTTGGCTTATAAAGGGATATGGGAAAATTATTGGAATTATGAGAGTTTTGGCTGGAGAATAATTAGTCAAGTTCATTTTGAGAAATAATTCTTTGGAGGAGAATATTGTAAGCACGAAAGCCTTTTGAGTGTCTTCAAGTTTGAGAGAGTTTGTGAGGAATTTTATGTAGGTTCTAAAGCTTGGATATTGTAACAAGACAATTCGATTACTTAGCAGCGTTAATAAAGTGGTCCTACTTGAGAAGCAGACCTGGAGACGTAGTCCTAATTGGACGAACTCCGTTATCAACTTGTGTCTGATCTTTCTATCTTCCATCTCAATCTTCTTCTATCTCCTGTCTTACATTCTCTCTAATTTCCTTTTAGCTTATTTTTCAATTCAGTATTGGATTTCTAATTACAACATTTAAGTAATTAGTAATTTCATTTATTTATGTAAAAGTGAACCTAGTCTGCAAATTCAATGGTTAAACAGCATAGTCACACAATCCTTTTTGGATCGGGAATAAATTTTAATTAAGGTTAAATACATTTGAATTTGTAAACCTCTAATTATAGATCAGAAGGTATGTGAAAAGGGAACTCACCCAAGGGGTGCAAATTCACTCCTATATAGGTAGAAAATGATAAGTTTAAGATGGGATAGATGGTCTATGAGGAAGTGGGAAAGATCTACACAAGGATAGAGAAATTGGAGAATAATTATATTGGAAAAGATGGGGGGAGATTGGAATAGAAAAGTGAGAAGAAGAATGAGGATAGCAAACAGAAGAGTGAAAAGAAGAAGCATTGTAGCCCGAGGTGAAAGGAAAAAGATGTGAGAGTATCCCCTATGGAGGTACATGAAGAAGATGAGAAGATGGGTAAAAGTGAAGAAGTGAACAATGAAAATAAGATTGTTGTAGAGGATGAAGATGCAACAGAGATTACAATGATGGAGATTGAAGACATTGCAACTGTGGAAGTGAAAATCTACAAATGGTTAAAATTCTAACACATACAAAGCATGATTAGTATTTTAAAACAAAGCCAACAATCAACATCCCTATAAAATAATTCAACATTCCTAATAATGCAATCAAATAAAGAAAGGATTAGATTTAAACAAATTGAAAGCATACAATAAAACATGGAGTAAATTATATCTCATAGTGGATTGGTGCTTCTGTAGAAAGAAGCCCTTTCCCAATCCTTGATAAGCTTTATGATAAAATACCTTGGAGATGGAGTGGACAAAATCAACTCTCAATGTGAAGAGAGTGACATTGCATAAGATTTGTGGATAGATTGATGAAGGATAAGCCTTCCATTTATAGATTTTTAAATGCTAAGAGAGCTCAAAATAGAGCAATGTGGGATAATGATTTGACCAATGAGATGAAGCCACTTGTCATATTATGATAGGTTGAGGAATGTGTAAGTTTTGGCCAATGTGCCAAAGAGGTGGAGATTCAAATTTTAAATTGTGAATTAAATGTTGAGTTTGACTTGTGCAAGAGACATGTAAGAGCCATGTAAGAGCTCATAAATGTTTTGTTGGGTGTACATGTCCACTTGTTTTTGAATTCAAATTTGAGGGAATATTCCTCAAAGATGCCATGTTGATGGAAAATGATGATTTAATAAATCAATAAATTGATTTATTTGTGCAAGTGGGAAAAGCCAAAGGATGTGATGGGTGGTTAGGTTAGATTAATTAGGATTAGATTATATTAACTGATGATTAGGGGCTTTGACCCTTTTGACTTAAATATTTTGATTTATTTAAATCAAAAGGGGTGGAAGGCGATTTCAGACTAAATTAAATAAAGGTTTGATTTATTTAATCATGGAAAGTGATGTTAGGATCAAGTTGATTTATTTAATTTAAATTGATGACTTTAGGAGATTGATAAATAAACTTGATTTATTTGATGAATGGATGAATATGACCTAATCAAATGCATGATGTCAATTTCACGTGTCTACAATTTTCCCCTCTTTGAAGCAATGTACTTGTTGCGTTGGTTCAAAGAATAATCTTACCGCAATCAAATTTTAAAAAATTTCTAATTTTTTGGATGCCCCAATAGAAAGAAGTACACTGGTACATTTCCCCCTCGAGAGATCGAGCGAAAATATTTGATTTTAGGGTCGATCTCACAATAAAGAGGTTCAAGATAAACATATGGATGGTTATGATGATGATGCAAATGAGATGGTTTTAAGATGCTTAGAATAACCAATCTATATTATCCTAAACAACTTAAATGATGATATGATGTGATGATGGATGATGCAATAATGCTTAATGAATAATGAAAATGTATGATTTTATGAGATGCTTAGACTAATAGATCTATATTATGATGATGATTATGTATGTGAGATGATATGCCGACTACTGATGGTTTGTGGATGCAGGATGGATGCACTAGTGATGATGATTAACTATTCATGATGTGATGTTAGTGCGGACGACAAGAAATTAGATGGTGACAAGAGGATCCAATAGGCCAACTTTATGAGAGATGATGAGAAATGGATGATTTTCTTATCAAGGATTGGGATTTTAAAATGAATACTTACCTTATGTTTTATTACACATGTAGATACGATGCATCAAGGTATAAAGAACCAGGATGGTGTTGTACCTAGTGCGATGGACTTTGACTCAACAAATAGATAGGAGTATTCTTGTTCATACTTGACATACAGAAACTTTGCTAGGATGTACCTAACAAAGCAAGTATTCACCAAGTTATATTACAATAATGTCCAACCATCATAGTAGACAAAAGGATAATGATCGTTGCCCCATTCCCATCTCTCTAAATTGCTTTGATTAGACATCATCGAGAGGTCATTGGAATGAGCGCAATAAGATAAATCGAAAGAAAAGATCAAGTACACAAACAAGTCAATGTTCTTCATACCTCTAGCCAAAGGGATTTGTTTTGATAGGATAAGAATCCAAGGTGATATCCAAAATGATTCCCATTTTCGGAACGATATGACATGCATTGTATAGGATGATGATGGGTTGATAAGTTGATTGATAGAGTATTGATATAAGGTTGATTGACATGTCTGAAATGATCAAGAGTTTGATTTTGCATTTAAAAATTTCTTGTTTCGATTTTGATTGTTGCATTTGGAGTTTGCTTCTATTGATTGTTGTGATTGTTTCTGTTTATGTTGCCAAAGGATGAAGGTGATGATCAATTTATTATGGATGATTGATTATTGCAGGTGCAAGCGAGATGAGATAGAAGGGTTTTTTCAAATATTTGGATGTTTTTGATGTTTTGAAATGTTTTGAGGTTGTTTTTGGTGTTTTTGAGATTTTTACAAATGTTTTGATTTTTTATTTTTTGAATGTTTTGGGGTTTTTTGAGATATTATGAATGTTTTTGGATTTTGTTTTTTTGAATGTTTTTGGTTTTTGATGTCTCAGGGGCTGATTAAAGATTAGCCTTGCCTACGTTTAAGCTCAGAGACGACGTAGTTCAGATAACATGTTCTTAATGTTTTTATGACTTTTATGAATTTTTTTAGATTTTGATGATTTTCTGATGTTTTGGATTTTCGCATGATTTTGACGATCTGGATATGGACATGCGTGATGATATCAATTCTCTGTTTGGGATTTTGTTGAAAACCAAGTTAAAGTTGACTAATCAAATCGATGGATTAATGATGATGGTAATATTGTTGAGGATACACAACAATGCAAGGATTTGATTGATTAGGATTGATGATGATAACAGTGTTGAGGATGCCCAAAAATGCAAGGATAGTGTTAATAAACACAAGGATTAGGATGGATATCCCAAGATTATGGATTGATTGGATTTGATTGATTAGGATTGTTGAAGCTTGGTTTGGAACAAAATATGTTTGGATGATTTGATGTGACATTTGAAGTACAACTTAGATGCAACTGATAGTGATTGTTTGGATTGATGTTCGATGAAAGATGAAGCTTGATAAAGAACATGTTTTTGTTAGAATATGTCATGGACTAGTGATTTGGATTCTAGATCACAAATGCTTTGACCAATTTGATTTTGTGTTTTCCAATGTTTGGATCACCACATAAGTTGGAGGATATAGATCAAGATTTATTCTCAAAGCAAGATGTAAATATCTGCCCCCAGTGTCTAGCAATGTATGGAATGCGATGGGTGGATGCTCGGATAAGAGTATGTATGGATGGATATGGAAAGCATGCAAAGGATGCCAAGGATTATCTTGTGATAAGATAAGGTGTTCGGATAAAGAATGCTTCATTTGGATAGTGCTTCATGGCTCAAATAATGTTGCATAGGATAGGATCAATGAAAACGAGCCATGTCAATATGTTTACCATAAGCAAGCATAAAGTGTGCACCAAAATTTTTCCAAGATCATGATAACTTGGACTATGGAAAAGATGGATTGGATAAATGGTTCATGGATAAATGGATTTATTATGGATAAGATGGATGGAATGTCATATTATTATGGATGGGATGAGATACTTTCAACTGAATTGGCGCATGTAGATGCTCGATTCTACACATGATGCCTATTTTCTAGGTTTTCATCATGGTCTTTCCCAAAGTGCCACCATAGTGGTTTTCACTAGAGGATGATTTTTCTCTTTATTGTTTTCAATCCTTTTCTTTATTTTTTTTGGATTTTTATATTTTTTATATTTTTTTGATTTTTTGAAAGATTTTAAGCTCATGCTGTATCACAAGGTGTTGCTGATGTAGATGCACCTATCATGATGCACCATCGATATCCTTCCTGAAGAAGTTGTTTTGCTAAGATACGTGAACTTGAATGCAAATTTTGAGATTCTTGATCTATTTCGTCGATACTGGAGTCAACTTTATCTTTGTGCGCACATCGCGATAGAGTGCCTTTTGAATCCTCATGATAAAGAGTCATTGCCAATACATGGTCAATGTAAGAATTGGATATCGTGTGTGGAGGCGTGGATGGAGTGTGTTTAGGGATAAAATATGGATTGGTTGATAGTTTGGAACCTTTGACTCTCCAAACTTGGGAAGATGAGCAATGATGGGTGGATACGAAAGTGTGTGTGGAATTAGGACCAACTGCTTGATACACGTTGTACGTCGCTTGAAAATATTGCTTTTACTTTTGTGGACATCCTTGATGGATACTTTTCCCTTTTTTATTTTGGCCCATAGTTTGTTTGATTGATGGAGTTTGATAGGGATGATCTTTCTTTGTATTCTTTGGTATCAATTTGTATTTGATTTGTCTGATATGCTTCTTAGCTTCTTTTGCTTTGATAATGTCCTTTGTGTTTTGATTCAAATCTTTCTTTTGATTTTGGTCCCAATTCATGGATGGTGTGATAGGTGGATGAAGATTCATGATGTGGCTGGTTGTAGTATTGACACTAGTTTCATCATAAGGACTCTTCATGCTCTCTATGTTGATGTTTGCTTGAGACATAATTTCCCCCAGTATTGTGGAAGTAGTACCTTCATGCTTTGATTCTGCATGTTCTGAGAGCTCTTGTTTAGAATGCATTGTCTGATAAATGACCACTGTAGATGATGTTATTTCAATTTTCTGCTTTGCAAACTCTAAAATATCCTATTCTGTCTGACTTGTTTCCTTGAGTGGATAATGTTGGATATCTACATACTTGATGTCCTCGGTCTGAATTTGGGATATATCTGATCCTGATGTTGATAACTCAGTTTGACTATAGGAATTAATACTCTGCTCTTTTTGTGTAACAAAATCTTGTTCTAGATAAAGATCATCTATGTGTCCATCGACAGAAAGCATCTCATGGGTAGATGGAGGAGTATGTGCATCTTGCATAGATAGGAGAGTGTCCATTAGATTATTGTAGTATCTTGGAGATAAAAATTCTTGATCTTGAATGTTTTTGGAGTTGCTTTCAACATGCTTTGGATCAAGTTCTTGACATGGGTTAGTTTCAAAGGATGGATTACTTACCAAGGGTTCCTGGATGGGAGATGGCTCAATATCCTCTTGATCTTCAAATGGACTTGGATCAAGTGTCCAGTTGAATATTCCTTTAGTATTTGTAACCATGAGGTCAAAGGGGGTCAACATGTCTTGGAAAGGACCATTGCTAGACCTTAGTGGAAGATTTTGATCATGCTTTGGAATGAATTCTTGAGATATGTCCTCTAACTCATAAGGCGATGTAGAGACATTTTCAACATGATCATAGGTCAATGGATCATGCATTATGTCAATAGGATCAAATAATCCTAACACTCCTTGAAATAGATCACTAAAAAGTGACTCTTGATGTATGGTGAGTTGATCATCAGATGGGGTGGAAACATCTTCAAGGTGCTCATCGATGGAGAGATCTTGATCATTGTTTTCAACAATTGTGGTGGAGGGATTTTTGATGTCCTTGACCATAGGGTCAAATGATGTTGACATTTCTTGAATTGGATCATTGTCGAGTATTGTTGGTGGATTTTGATCATGATTGATCTGTATAGGATCTAGACTAGATTGCAGTATTGAAATGCTTAGCTTTTACAATGCTTTTACAATGATTATTTCAAGTTAATTAAATCAAAATTAACTTAAGGAAATAACAAAATGAAAGTAATAACAAGGTGATTATAACAGAAAGGAAGAAAATGAGAGACAGAAAGAGAGAGAAGAAGAGAAGTGCAAACAACACTTGATAACGGAGTTCGTCACGAAAGTGACTACGTCTCTGGGTCCACTCCAATAGAGAGACCGATCCGATTAACTCCAAAATCGATTACAATAGCACCACCATTCTTCAAGCAATTCAGCAGCGTAACGATGCTCTGATATGCAAGAATGATTTGAAAACTCTTCAACAAGACCCCTCTTCCGTCACCTCAGCATCAGGACTTCATCACCTGAAAAAAAACTTGATTACAACTCTCACCTCAAGCCCCCTTTTCATACATAAAATTTGCTCAATTTGGTTACTAACCAATTGATTTACAAAATATTTCCCAAATCCACCTTATCTCTCCAAAATACATAACAATCTTCAAAAATCTCCCAATTTTGCATAAAAATCATTACAAATTTCCCCTAATAATCTTTAATAATCCCCCTTTATTTACTTAAAAATCTCCCAAATTAATTTTAGCCCTTCCATTTATTTATTCTCGGGCTTTTTCCGTTTGGGAGGTTTGATTAAATCCTTTAAAAAGGATATTTGTTTGTTTAATTTTTATAAATTAGGGGAGTAGTATTATTTTATGGCATTCGGTTTCAACTTACTCCTTAAATAAAACCGATGCCACCATAATACATAGAAAATGCGGTGGCTCAACGGCCCCTAAGTCTTTTACTCACCCGGCCGGTGCGGGGTTCAAATCCCACCGGCCGCACATTTTTTGAACGAATTCAACTGACCTCTATAACAAAAGGAAACCGCTTCCATAAACAGGTGAGCGTCGGCGGTTGGGTGCAATGGCTACGCGAAATAATCAGAGGTGCGAGGTTGGGGGTTCAAACCCCCCAACAAACATTTTAACAAACCGACAACCGCCGCGGAGAGGGAAGAAAAGCTGTTGCCACGTGTCGCACCAGGAGGGTGCCACGTGGCAAGCTCCAATTCGCCGATGGAAAACGCAGAGAACCTCAGCCACGTGTCGAATACTAATTCGCCAATGGTGACGCGTCATCGCTGATGTATCCGCTGACTCGGAGTACATGTGTCACAATACCATTCGCTGAACAACCTGACTCGGCTTCCACGTATACACTGATTGTGCTGCCACGTGGCAGAATATGATTGCCTGAGAGAAACACGTCACTGCCACCTGTGTGCCATGCAAATGCTGACTATGTGTACGGAGGACACGTGTCAACGCCTGATTCGTCGACCTTGCTGACGTCACCTGCCACATCATTAGGCCACGTCGACATGTACGGTCCGTACGGACGGCCACGTGTCAACTTCTGATTGGTCCGTTTCAGATTTCGTACCGCATGCTGACGTCAGCTGTACGGATGATGACATCATCACTGTACCTTCAAGTCCACCAAGTCAACATGAAACTTTGACCAGCTGCATCTTGAGCATACGATGTCGGATTTCGACGAAATGAATTGCGTTGGAAAGCTTGCGACGAGCTCTTCCTAATGATGCCGACTTTGAAAACTTTTGACGACATCATTTTTTTCGCTTCCTGGATGCCCTCTGATACCAGTTTGACCCAAGGTTTGACTGACCATAACTTGCACAAACGGACTCCTTTTCTCTCCGTTCGAGTTGCGCTGGAATCAGGATGCTAAGATCTTTCTGATGGTACAGATTTTGGAGAAAAATGAGACACTTCAATTTTCACTAAAAAATGTCCACCGGATCAGGCCTCCCCACTGAAGACCTTTTGGACCTCCAAAAGTGGCATTTAATCTGACATTAAGTGAGGACTTGGCCTCCCCACTTGTCCTGTATCTTCTGTACATCTGAAAACCTGACTTACAAGCACAATGAAGACTGCAGAAATATTGTTGATCATAAACATAACTATATCACTTCCATAAGCTTCTACATCAAATGTTGTAGCCACTAACCAACAGAAATTGACTAGCATCAAGCTGAACAACAATGCAGAAATGAAAGAGAATAAGTCAACAACAATTCGATCCTTTACAACAGGAACATTTTTACCCAAGGATCCATCAATGCTTTCAATCATCTTTTTCTCATGCTGTACTGTTGGTGCATCCTGCAACATCTGACCCTGGTTAGCTACTCCAAGTTCAAGTTTAGAACCACCTGTACTGACAGACATAAGAGTTAATTCTTTACTTGCATTAATTACCCTCTTTAACTGCCCTGTGTTTGCAAAAGATTGATCAGTCTTAATCTTGCGAGAATGTACAATATACTGAATGCCATCCTTAAACAAATGATAATGATTTTGTTCCCTGTAGAATATTGCTTTTCTGTCATAAAGATAAGGGCTACCAAACACTATCCCACAGATATCCAGTGGAACTACATCAAACTGAACTTCATCCACAAATTTACTAGTGATTGTGAACCTTAAGGTGCATTGTTTTGTTACTTGCGCTTATCATTTTCACAAATCCAACCTAGTGGATAAGGTTTCTTATGTTGTGTAGTTTTTAATCCCAAGTTCCTTACAACACTTTCTGAAATTAAATTCACTTGAGAACCACTATCTATGAGTGCATCAATTTTACTGTTTTTAGCAACAACCCTTAAATGAAAAGCTCATTCCTTTTTGCATCTTCAGAGAAATCATTAACTGTAGATGAAGAAGCACAACTAGCAACAGAAACACCAGAAATAGAGGCTTTACCTTTTAGACCCATCGCTGTTATCTTAGTCTCATCATCTGAATCTGAACCAAGATCCATAACAACATTCATGGATTTATCCTTACCCTTCTGTTTCTGATTACGTCTTTGAGCCCACTTAGGCCTTAGTTCAGGATGTAACTTCCAACAGTGATTTTCATCATGACCTTCCTTGTCACAATGAGTGCAAGAAAGTTTCTCATCCTTCTTAACTGTGGCTGCCTTCTTTCCTTTCCCTATCTCTACATTCTTAGAAGATTTCTTTACATCATTATCAATAAAAGATCCTTTACCCCTTGACTCTAAGTGTGTTGCTTGAACAGACACTTCATCCAAGTTACAAGGGTTCAAAACCAAAATGGAATGCCTAAGATAGGAATGTAAACCTCCTATGTACTTCAACAATGTGTCTTGGGTATACAGAGGAACATTCAGACTAATAGCCCTTTTCCTGAACTCATGGGTGTACTCTTGGATAGTTTGACCTTTCCCTTGCCTAAACATTTGCCAGTCCATCATTAACTGCTGCATATGTCCTAGGGGATAAAACTACTTCTTAAGAGCATTAATAAACTCTGCCCAAGTTAAACTGACTCTACCATGTTGTGAAACTTATGCCTTAGTCTTACTCTCCCACCAGGTTAAAGTTGTACCTCCTAAACGAAGAGTAGCTAATTGGATCCTATCAACATCATCTAATAGGTTCTGGACTCTACAATAAACCTCAATTTGTTGAATCCAATCATCCAATTTTTCAGCATTAAGTTCACCACAATAATTAGGAAAATCAAATTTTACATCCAGTTTAATTTTAGGCTTATACCCACTCTTGAAAGGATTAGAAGAAATAGAATGAGGAGAAGATGGAGAAGAAGGAGAAGGAGAAGAGGGAGGAGAAGAAGAAAAGGGATGATCTGGTTTCTTGCCACCATCTCTATGTTGTTCCTCTTTCTTGTCTTTGCGATCTTCTTGCTTGGATGAACCTTCTTCACGTTCCTTCCGTTCTTGTCTCTCCTAAAAAAGAATATCCACCTTTTCCTTCATCTCGAGGAATGCTCTACGAAATTCCTGCTTACTGATTTCTTCAGGAACCTCCATTCTAGAAACTGACATCTTCGGAAATGTTCTACGCTTCCCGATCTCAGGATCAAAGTTTTCAAGCTTGCCTTCACCCTTTTGAATCCTGGATCTCGTTAGCATTCAAAAAAAAACAAATAACTACAATAAAAGTCAACTAAGCTCTGATACCAACTTGATCTGTATAGGATCTAGACTAGATTGCAGTATTGAAATGCTTAGCTTTTACAATGCTTTTACAATGATTATTTCAAGTTAATTAAATCAAAATTAACTTAAGGAAATAACAAAATGAAAGTAATAACAAGGTGATTATAACAGAAAGGAAGAAAATGAGAGACAGAAAGAGAGAGAAGAAGAGAAGTGCAAACAACGCTTGATAACGGAGTTCGTCACGAAAGTGACTACGCCTCCGGGTCCACTCCAATAGAGAGACCGATCCGATTAACTCCAAAATCGATTACAATAGCACCACCATTCTTCAAGCAATTCAACAGCGTAACGATGCTCTGATATGCAAGAATGATTTGAAAACTCTTCAACAAGACCCCTCTTCCGTCACCTCAGCATCAGGACTTCATCACCTGAAAAAAAACTTGATTACAACTCTCACCTCAAGCCCCCTTTTTATACATAAAATTTGCTCAATTTGGTTACTAACCAATTGATTTACAAAATATTTCCCAAATCCACCTTATCTCTCCAAAATACATAACAATCTTCAAAAATCTCCCAATTTTGCATAAAAATCATTACAAATTTCCCCTAATAATCTTTAATAATCCCCCTTTATTTACTTAAAAATCTCCCAAATTAATTTTAGCCCTTCCATTTATTTATTCTCGGGCTTTTTCCGTTTGGGAGGTTTGATTAAATCCTTTAAAAAGGATATTTGTTTGTTTAATTTTTATAAATTAGGGGAGTAGTATTATTTTATGGCATTCGGTTTCAACTTACTCCTTAAATAAAACCGATGCCACCATAATACATAGAAAATTCGGTGGCTCAACGGCCCCTAAGTCTTTTACTCACCCGGCCGGTGCGGGGTTCAAATCCCACCGGCCGCACATTTTTTGAACGAATTCAACTGACCTCTATAACAAAAGGAAACCGCTTCCATAAATAGGTGAGCGTCGGCGGTTGGGTGCAATGGCTACACGGAATAATCGGAGGTGCGAGGTTGGGGGTTCAAACCCCCCAACAAACATTTTAACAAACCGACAACCGTCGCGGAGAGGGAAGAAAAGCTGTTGCCACGTGTCGCACCAGGAGGGTGCCACGTGGAAAGCTCCAATTCGCCGATGGAAAACGCAGAGAACCTTAGCCACGTGTCGAATACTAATTCGCCGATGGTGACGCGTCATCGCTGATGTATCCGCTGACTCGGAGTACATGTGTCACAATACCATTCGCTGAACAACCTGACTCGGCTTCCACATATACACTAACTGTGCTGCCATGTGGCAGAATATGATTGCCTGAGAGAAACACGTCACTGCCACCTGTGTGCCACACAAATGCTGACTATGTGTACGGAGGACACGTGTCAACGCCTAATTCGTCGACCTTGCTGACGTCACCTGCCACATCATTAGGCCACGTCGACATGTACAGACCGTACGGATGGCCACGTGTCAACTTCTGATTGGTCCATTTTGGATTTCGTACCGCATGCTGACGTCATCTGTACGGATGATGACGTCATCACTGTACCTTCAAGTCCACCAAGTCAACATGAAACTTTGACCAGCTGCATCTTGAGCATACGATGTCGGATTTCGACGAAACGAATTGCGTTGGAAAGCTTGCGACGAGCTCTTCCTGATGATGCCGACTTTGACAACTTTTGACGACATCATTTTTTTCACTTCCTGGACGCCCTCTGATACCAGTTTGACCCAAGGTTTGACTGACCATAACTTGCACAAACGGACTCCTTTTCTCTCCATTTGAGTTGCGCTGGAATCAAGATGCTAAGATCTTTCCGATGGTACAGATTTTGGAGAAAAATGAGACACTTCAATTTTCACTGAAAAATGTCCACCGGATCAATGATTGAAAAGGGACTCTTGACGTATGTTGATTTGATCTTCGGACGAGATAGAAACATCTTCAATGTGATCTTTTATGGATACATCTTGATCATTGTTTTCAACAATTGTGGTGGGGAAATTGTCAATGTTATCACTAGTGGTTGAATGTTCATCGTTATCCCCAATAGTTATCATTTTTCATGTTTGTTCTTGTGTTTTTTGGGTAGCTTGAGAGGCTTGGACAACTTGAGAGGCTTATTGCACTTGTTGAGCTTGTGTTGCTTGTTGCATGGCTAGATATTGTTGGATGGCCTTTTGGTAGGTCTAGTGAGCTTTGAGCGCAATGTTATATTGTCTTGCTGCATTTGGTTTTGGTGGTAGTGGTGGTGGATTTGGAATTGTGTTGGATGTAGTGACAAGTGGTTGAGATAATTTTGAAGTGATCATAGTGGTTTGAGATATGATGGGCGTGATAGGGGTAGTTGGAGTGATCGAGGTGATAGGAATGGTCAGAATGACCAAGGTGACAGGTCCTTGGGAGACCATATTTTGATTTGTCGAGATTGATGTTGTCATTTGATTAGATACCATCTATTGGTGCAATGTTGATGGTATATTCAAAGGATTTGATGTGATGGCTTGATTTGTGTTAGGTGGATTGATTTGGATGGAGTGATTGGTGCTAGGTAAAGGGGGAAGCCCTAAACCAAGGAATGATGTTGATATGGGTAATGGTGGTGGAGATGTCTCTTGGCGCAATGACTCAACTATTTTTGTAAGTATAGCAATTTGATCTCGCAAAATTTGATCTTGATTTCAATTTTGACTCCCTTGATATAGTTGATTTGGTTTTTGTTCAAGAAAATTTGGGATGCATACTTGTGGTTTTTGAATGGGATCATGAACAAATTGATTTTGGACAATGTTCTAATTTGGGATGGTGTTCAGATTTGGCATTATAGGTTGAAATTGGACATTGTCTTGATTTAGGTAACTTTGATTTTGCATGGTGTTACCTTGATTTGGATTAACACATGGAGTTATTAACATCTTTTTTGGAGTTTGAACAACATTTGTGTGATTCCCAAAGTTTGCTGGATTCGTGTTTGGAAAACTTGTACTTGGTACATTCTAATTTGGCATGTAAGGATTTGGTGGGATGATTTTGTTCGTTTGAAGGCTCATGCATTGGGTTTTTGGTTGATAGACTTGTAGGTTTGGAATTGGATCTAGCATTGAGAAAGGTGTTCCAAACTTTTGACTAGGCATAATCACATTTGTTGTACCATTGATGTTTGTAGGAGATAATGATCCCATGTACAGATTGTGTAAATGTGAGTGTTGATAATCAATCAGCATTGTAAGGCTTTGAAAGTTTGGTTGACTTGGATTACTCATGATGTATGGATCAAGTTTGTATTCCATGTTCTTCTTGTGTTTTGACCTTGTTGTAAAAGTGACCTCTAAGGTTCTTAGGAGCAATGACGAGATGAAGGATGAAAGGGATGAATGATGTGGGTGTTGAATGTTTATGAACTTTGGATCAATGGTAGACTTTGGGATTTGATTTTGATTGGTTTGATTGGATTTGGATAATGGACTTGTAAACCCTAAGATGTTAGATGTTATCTTAGGATGAACTTGTTCAAAGTAGTGCTAATTCAATTAAATGTATGAGAAAGGATGCATTCCCATACACCTAACTAAACAAAGTGATTTTTATTTTGATGATTTACTCAAGTCTAGAATGACGTTTCCAAAGCTCTAAAGTTGTTTGGTGGGATGGGTTTTGATAGATGTTTTGAATTTGGATGAAGTGTTTGATTTTGATCCTAAATGAGTCTAGGAAGGACTTGTTTACTAGACCAAGATAGTGAAGAACATACTTTTCTCTAAGAGTAGTTCAAAATCAAAAGACCAATGTTTGCATAAAAACCATATGACCAATAGATTCCAAGCACATGTGTGGGATACAAATGATTTAATCTTTGCTTAATGGATTCTTTTTATCACAAACACTTCTTGATTAGGTTTTCAACTGAATGTGCAATGTCCTAATTTTCTTTCATCCCACAAAATGCATTATGCGAAAATCGTGGAAATCAAGGCAAAGGTTTCCTAATGTTGACCTTAGTAGGAGAAAATTGAGATGAAATCCAAATGCTTAGAAGCCTCTAAGGATAAAATCCCAATGGCAAGCAATAGCATGTGAATTCGTTCAAGGATATTTGCTTCTCCTAAAGGGTTTGAGATTTGATGCTCATGTTGAATGTTGGTTTTCCAATGTTTTTGATCAAAGCACTGTGTTTTCAAACTGACTCACAAGCAATATAACATCCTAGCTCAATTGGTACATTTTTCTTAGTGGGCTTGCCTCATGCCCTTCATAGTAGAAGAGATGATTTTACATGCAACAAAGGAGAGAGTATAAAGGTATGTTAAGAATGAAGTCTTAACCTCTATACTTTAACCAAGATCGGACATGGCAAGTAACTTATTGGAATCTAAGTTCCAATAAACCACTTTGATAAACTTGTTGAATGGATTAGTTGGTCACTAGAAACAAAGGTTTTAGTTCAGATTTTTCGTTCGTGGAGATTGACCCATACGGTGAGAGTCCCATTTCGGATCCATCTCGTCGGAATCAACTGCGTGATATTGGCATTTCTTCTAATACCCACATTTATATCCTAGCTGGAAATACTCTCGGGTTCAAAGTGTTACCGGTTGAGTCATTCCCTTGGGTGAGTAATTTTTCCCCAAGGTAGGCCCTCTAAGATAAACAAAAGAAAATATACTTATTCATAGTTCGATCAACCCTTGTTTAGAAACAAAGGGAGAACAAATGCAATAAATTTATTCACACTTGCACAAGATTTTGTTCGATTTTTAAACCCAAATTGAAGTGTGGAGGCAATATTTTATGCAACTTAATGTCATCAAAAAGACTTTTGATTCTCAAGATCACCATGAAGCGCGAGAGAAGTGCATATTCCTTTTTAGATGAAATTACTTTGTATAAGAGATTACAAAGCATAAAATACACATGTTTGTTTTACCCTTTCAAAGCAATGATGAGTTCGTTTTAAGCACCAAAAATCAAATGTCAAGTTTGTTTGTTCAATTTTATCTCCAAAAAATAATGTCTAGTTAGTTTCTAGTGTTCAATTTTAATCCAACATTAAAAACAAACAATGATCTAGTTAGCTTAAAACAAAAAATTAAAGCATGAAATGGAAGCCCTTAAGCATTAAAAAATGCTGTTTGAGTTTCAAGTTTGATGCTCAATTCTTCAATTCCAACCTTGCTTTTGTCTTTTCTTGACTCCAATGCTTGATTTCGACGTCAAACTTCACCTACAAACATCATCATGAAAAATAAGATAATTCATCAATAATAACTTCATATGATGAATATAGTTTCAAGTATAATGAATTTTCAAATTATTCTCCTTCTAAATCTACTTTTAGCTTACAAATTCAAGGCTATTTTTATGATTTGCTTGTTTTAATGAATATTGTTTTCTAAAAAAAGAAAATCTCCATTTCCCATACTCAAATCATTTTTATGCATAATCACATTCCATCAAATCTTATAACCTAGATAGCTGAGTTATAAATTTAATGCCTATGAGTTTAAACTTCAATGTATTCCAACCATCATAGGACATGGGCCACTTTCAATCTAAGGTTTTGATTTCCAATGCAATATTGATGAGACTACAATATCTATTCATTGGCCAATAGTTAATAAGATAATACTTTAACAAAAGATCTACGCCAATAATGACTTGTAATAGCTAGTTCCAAATAGAAAATAATGACTTTAATAGCCTCTTTAAAGCAAAATTTTATTTTTTAACAACAGATTTAATTGTTGTCTTGAGATCATGGCATAGGAAAAGATGTGTTTTAGAGAGACGAAATGATTTGAAGATGCTAACCAAGCATAGATTTTGATAATAAACTGGTCGAATGGCCCATCTTTTTACTCCCCCTGCCTGTCACATAACAAAATCTTGTCAGATAGGCAAATATATTTTGAAAAAAAATAAAGAGAATTTAACCCGAGATCCCTTCAATCCACCGCTAGAGGAATAAAAGCAGTTGGTAGATGTAAAGAAGAAAATAGTGGTAGAAACTTTCGAGTTAATGCAATTGGTAGGTGTAAAGCCGGTTTCTATTGTTCTTTGCCAGAATGCATTAGCTGCAGGATGTGTACAAAGATTTAAAGGCTTTAGAAACTTTCAAGCAAATGTATTTGGCAAGTGCCTTGCCGTATTCCACAACCTACGTGCAGCATCCTCGCAACCTCCGCCCACTATATGAGCTTTAAATATTCTTTTCCATGCTAACTGTATAAATTTTTTACTTCAGCCAAGTACACCAGAGCTTTGTATTATGACATTTAGGTGCATATAAAAGAAGATGACACACATGATCTAGGCATTCAAAGAGAATGATGTCAGTGTAGATTCAGAAAATCTGGATCTTGTTAAAGCTATTAATTGATCAAAATACTTTGATCCAAAATATAGTTCAATATTCTACGTAGTCAGAGTGGTGTCTCCTTGATAGACATGATAAATAATTACACATTTGATCAGTAAATATATGTGATTACAAAAATTTAATCAAGTAGCAGATAATCATATTATGAACCAAAGTGTTAAAATTTCAATATTCTTGGGGTCATGTTTCTAGAAAAAATGTGCATAATGGAAAAGCCATTACAGTGTGACAATGGATGGGATTACGGGGATGGTTGTGTGAAAGTCGTGTGGGCCTCTACACAACTTTAATGCTTGCAAAAAAAGATTTACAACAAACTTGAATGGAAACATTTACAGTAAACATTAAATGATTGTCTCACCAATATTTAATACTTTATTCCAAGAGTCAACTTTGTCAGAGAGCTATTAATAGAGTTGTAGAAAAAGCAAAAGATTACATAGATTTATGTAAAGCTTTAATGAGAATCGTTCAAGGATATGCGATCTCATGGAATACATTCATTGCAAGATGTAAGAAGGATGTGCACAAAATGGCTTGTGAAAAAGGCTCTAGGCTAGAAATATCTGCTATACCAATCTCTCTTAAAAATAAGATCAATTTCCTTCAATAACCTTCTAAGAAATATTTAATCTCTCTTATTTGCTATACCCACTACCATTTAAGATCAATTTCCTTTAATGACCTATTTACCTTCGATCTGCAAAGAGTTAGCATAGAATACAGATAAATAGATCCCTAAGATTTGCTAACATAATGCTAATGTATGCTTTCACCGAATGTCCTCAATCATCGACCATTGCACAAACTTACTAATGGAGCAAGGAAAGAAAAAAATGGAGATAAGCTATAAATCACACGTTGTCGACCACAAAAATATACGTCATGATGGAGATAAGGCAGTTTTCCTTCTACAGGACCGCATTAGTCACCATAATGTGGATGTTTCTTTGTTGGCTTCCAACGTTTGAGTAGCAATGGAAAACTAATGATTTTCTATGGTGCTCATATTGCAAGGCATGCAATGCTACAATCAAGACAACATGCTCAGAGGGGCATGCCTCCCTTCAGACCAAGGCATTCCCAGCTTCAACCTCTACACACTTGATTTTATTTCATCAACAACTACTTTTCCAGGTCACATTCATTGAAATTCTAGCACACAAAGGGAAACTTTGGTATTCAAGGTTGTATTGATAAGACCAAAAAATGTACTGAGGTGACTACTATTGATTGGTTACAGTGACTGACAAATAAATCAAATAAACATTAATAGAATTATAACTGCACTAGTTGAGATCAAACAAATAGAACATATGAAAATGTAAAGGATAGTCAAATTGTAGATATAACTTGCACCACACCTTTTAAATCTCATGCTCACCTCAAAGATGAATGCTAAATTTTTATTTTACATGTTATGCTAGATTTTGATACAAATTGTACGCATTCATGTGCACAAATGTATGGGAATATCTAACATTTGAATCCCTATTTGTGCACATTTTATCCCTCTATAGTGGTGTTGGATATAGTCCCTATTTGTTGCATCAATCAATATTTAAACAGAAACAAAGATTATATATTCGTTAGAAATCAAAGAAAGAATAATAACATGAAATGGATGAAAGCCCTCCTTCTAGCGCCATTATGTGGATGTGAAAATCTACAAATGGTTAAAATAATAACACACACAAAGCATGATTAGTATTTTAAGACAAAGCCAACAATCAACATCCCTATGAAACTCAACATGCCTAATAATGCAATCAAAGAAACAAAGGATTAGATAAACAAATTGAAAGCATACAATAAAACATGGAGTAAATTATATCTCATAGTGGATTGGTGCTTCTGTATAAAGAAGCCCTTTCCCAATCCTTGATAAGCTTTATGATAAAATACCTTGGAGATGGAGTGGACAAAATCAACTCTCAATGTAAAGAGAGTGACTTTGCATAAGATTTGTGGATAGATTGATGAAGGATAAGCCTTCCATTTATTTATTTTCAAATGCTAAGAGAGCTCAAAATAAAGCAATGTGGGATAATGATTTGACCAATGAGATGAAGCCACTTGTCATATTATGATAGGTTGAGGAATGTGCAAGTTTTGGCCAATGTGCCAAAGAGGGGGAGATTCAAATTTTAAATTGTGAATTAAATGTTGAGTTTGACTTATGCAAGAGACATGTAAGAGCCATGTAAGAGCTCATAAATGCTTTGTTGGGTGTACATGTCCACTTGTTTTTGAATTCAAATTTGAGGCCCCTGAATATTCCTCAAAGATGCCATGTTGATGGAAAATGATGATTTAATAAATCAAAAAATTGATTTATTTGTGCAAGTGGGAAAAGCTAGAGGATGTGATGGGTGGTTAGGTTAGATTAATTAGGATTAGATTATATTAACTGATGATTAGGGGCTTTGAACCTTTTGACTTAAATATTTTGATTTATTTAAATCAAAAGGGGTGGAAGGTGATTTCAAACTTAATTAAATAAAGGTTTGATTTATTTAATCAAGGAGGGTGATGCTAGGATCAAGTTGATTTATTTAATTTAAATTGATGACTTTAGGAGATTGATAAATAAACTTTATTTATTTGATGAATGGATGAATATAACCTAATCAAATACATGATGTCAATTTCACGTGTCTACAACAACAAATGATGATGAGATAAAAATTGTAACAATGAAAGAGAAAGAGGTAAAATTGAGTTTTCTTGAATTTAGTGATGAGGAGGATGAGTTGAAATTTTATATTGTTGATTTGAATAGGGAATTAGTTGATAGAAAGAGAGATCACGTGATTTTAAATTGGTGTACGGATATAAGTGTTTGCATATAGAAGCTGTGGAGGATATTGAAAATTTTTGGTGGAGATGGTCAGTCTGTGGTGGGCTGGATTTCACAAATGTAGAGAAAACAAGAGGAATGGTTTGGTAGAGGAGGATGGTTCATGGTGGACATGAGTCCATGAAGGGGAGAAGGAAGAGAATGCAGTGTTGTTGGAGGAAATTGGCCAGTGTTCTGAAGAGGTGATGGAAGAAGAGGGAGAAATAGTTTTGGTGCACATTCTTTAGCAATGGAGTTTGTTGTAGGTTGGTTACAACTTGGAAGAGTGGTTCAACTATTCTACGTGACATGGAGGTTTTTTTATTTTTTCCTTGATTCATATGATGTGGTCGGTAGGTATGACGATAATGTACTCAAGTGAGAGGGATGTTTACTTACTTTCATGATTTTTAATTCTTATTTTGTTGACCTATTTTTTATAGTTTTCCCATTATTTTTGTGGACATGAATGATGTATAATGGAATAGGTCCAACACCTATTTTTTGTGGTTGCCTTATATTTTAAGGTTGTTAGTGAGGTAGCTCTTCACTTCCTAAGAAGTGTTCATAGGTTGTTGCATGCAAGAAAGGGTAGTCATTTGTTATATTTAGGTGGTTGGAAAAATCATGGTTGAGGGAGATCAACTCCTTCAATAGGCTTCTCTTTAATAGATACAAGTGATTGCAATAGTTTATCTATGCCCTTGTGCCATGTATATTCATGTAGGATCTAACTTAAAATAATTTTAATAAGTTTAACTTGCACCCATATCCTTCAAATTTTTACACCTCCATATCATTAGCTATAGGTTGTTGTCCTACCTTGTACATAGTGTGTTTGTTTTTTGTTATGTATTTTAATTATTATTATTCTTGTGTAACCATGATCCCTATTTTTTATAATGAAGTGTTGATATCCCATTTCCTTTTGGCCTTCTAATTTTTTCTACTCCTAGAGATATCAAGAATCTTTTTGTTCTTGCAAGCGATACACATTGACAACGATAGCCTATTAGGACTCAAACTTATATTTCTAATTTTTTTTAGTCTCAACTCCTATGTGCATGTTGGCCTAGTTTAACCGATATTGATAATTGGTCCGATACATATCTTGTTGGTTCTCCCTTTGCTCAAGGTTTGTTTAAGGGTTTTTTGATGTTATCTCTTATGTGTAGTTTACTTGTTGGAAGTTTCAAAAATCATAGGTATGGGGGTTTAGGTGTTCAAATATCTAAGAACTATGATTTTGTCAAAATTTTAGAGTTTTTCTTTCTAGTATGTATTTCCTTCCATCTCTTCCTTGTTCCTTTTTCCCTTCTGAGATATTAAACTTCTCCATTTATGTATACCTTTCATCCACTCCCTCCATATGCTTTTACATGCTAGGATTTTAGGGTTCTCCTTCTTGTCATCTCTTTCATCCCTTCTCCACCATGTTCCTTTTCCTTTGTTAATGTTTCAAAATTATCTTGTATTATTTTCCTCCAAACCTTGACCCTTTGCACTAAGTTACCTTCAATGCTAAGGTTTCACTCATCCCTTTACTTGAGTAATTTTTCCTTGGCATCCTAGCAGGTAGGCAGTTACTTCAACCGGTCCTGCAACATTTATGGAGGAGATCGGATCATCACAGAGGTAAATAGAAAAAATTGGCCTTAATTTTAGGCTGTGCTTTTGGTTGTGGTGTTGTATTTGGAGGAAAATACCGTGTGTTTTGTGTGAATCAGATAAAGAGGAAATCCAGAGTGGGAAACGTGTTGATGGGGAAGGACAAGCATGCAGTGATAGTGAAGGTGGGTGTGGATTATTCTGGATGAGACCATCAAAGAAGGTACTAATTATGATTCACAAATCCTTTTCTACTTGTAGTCGAAAGAAACTCCCTTGATTTGGATGCAAGACAGTTTATGGAGCTTTGATCAAAGACTTGCATAAATGTTTGATCATTTAGCCAAGCGTATTGTGTATGTATGGAAATAGTTTTATAGCAATTTGAGTATTTGTACGTTCCTTAAGGTTGTAACAATTCTAACTTCAATATTTCACACTCAATCGAGGAGTAACACCTAGTAGACAAGGTATCTTTTGCTGTTTAAACTCTGCAGTTTTAGGTCCCTGTAAAACCTATTTTTTCCTTTTCAAAAACATCTAGTAGACAAGGGTTCAACTTGGGTCCATCTAATAAATTATAATTTGAAAGTTCAAGGGTCAAATATATGATTTTTTATTTGATCTAGATCTAGAAATATGATGACTATAAATTTTGTTTGGACTCTTGAAATGTGTGAAATTTGTCCTATTCAAGGATTGGGAACTTTTACAAATAAACATGTCACTTGTAGGCTTGTGATTTCATATGGGACAAACAAGTCAAAGTGAAGTCAAGATGGAAAGGAAGAGTGCAAGTATGAATAATAATTTTTGACAAGTAACAAAAGGAAATGTAGAGGCAACTGATGCCCAAAATCTTGATTACAATGGCGAGGACAAAGAAATAATAACAAAGATACGAGATAAATTATGTAAGGATGTAAGCATATATGTGAGTAAATTTTTTGGTTCAAAACAAAAAACACAACCAAAGATTGCATCTAAAATTGCATAGCTTTAATCAAAGATGTTCTGAACCAAAAATTAAATAAATAGTGAAATTAATAAAATTGAAATAAATATAGATATTATAAAATTAATCTTTACTAAATTAATAACATTACAAAATTATAAACTAATAAATTTGTGAAATTAGTAACTAGCATAGATATTTTAAAAATATTTATTTAAAATATGTTAGATATATCAATCTTTAGATGCATTTAAGATATATCTGAAAGACATTAAATTTTCATAATTCATATTATAGAGATCATACTCTATGATCCATCATTAGGATGAAGTGAGCTAGATAAGAGAATGAATGAGTATCAAACCAAACCTACTAAATACACAACTAAGAGGTTAGAGGAGAACAAACATCTTTAAATCTAGAATTATGAAAAGAAAAATGGAAAAAATAAAAAGCTTAAAACAATTAAAGATGAGAGTAGAAAAGAAAAGAAAAGAAAAGTATTTTAAAGACCAAAAATAGAAAATGCAATTGTATATGTGAATGCATATATATAAACACACACACACATAAATAGATATATATATCATATACATCCATATATATGTGTGTGTAAATATTTATATAAATGATGTATACACACATATATAAATACACATGCAACTAAAAGTTCACAAGGGAAATGAAAGAGAGAACAAAGAATAGAAAGGGGGTGAACACTATCAATGTGAGGAAAAAATATGTGTATAATCTTGGAGACAAATATAATTTTATAGACACAAGTTAACAAGCTACTATTAGAAAGATCTATGTAAGTTGATCTAAGAATGTATACACATATGTCAAGAGAAAAAATATATATGCCACAAAAATGTATATATGTATGCATGTATATACATATATATGCACACAAACATTTATACATGAATGTACATATAAGCACACTCATTCTTTTATCTATATATGTATTTGTGTGAAATTTTCTATTTTTTAACTTTTTAAATACATTTTTTGTCTTTGCCTGTTTCATCATTAAATGTTTTGGGCTAGGTCCTTTTTGTATTTTTTTCATGATTTTTGGTTTAAAGATGGCTCTTCTCTTCTAATCCTCTAGTTGTATCTTGGCCCTTATTTCATCTCACTCCTCTCCACTATTTAATAAGTTTGGTCTACTATTTATTCATTCATTCTTTTCTCTAGCTCACTTCATTCAAATGATAGATCATAGAGTATGATTTGAAACTTTGATGGAATATTTGATGGTACACTAGATTCTATATGTAACATGCCCCCCACCCCTCTATATAGTTGTAGGTGGGATTTCAGATCTACCCTACAACTATATGGAGAGAGAGGGCCCTCCCCACCCTAGCCTCTTGAGCACTGCCATGCCCTCCTTCCTATACTATCTCTTCCCACCCATAACGACTGACCACACCAAAGGAAGCAACCCCATCGACCAAGGCATCCTAACCACCCCTATTTTCCTTTAAAGTGGTGGGTGAAGCAGCGTGGTCAATGCAAATGGAAGAATAACCAAGCCATTGAATTGATTTCCTCAAATTCTAAGGCTTCAGTTCAAGCTAGATGGGTTGGGATTAGGATCCTCTCGTCGACTTATGACTAACTATACTATTCTATGGGGCCCAAAACCACTTCCCATAATAAACATAGGGTGGTGGGCGAAGCCTTGGTTGGTGGGGTTTGCGAATAGGTTAGTGGGGTTCGCCCCCCACCATTTTTGTAGATGCTCGGGAATTGATGCATTCTGATACAACATCAAACCTGCACCCACCATCTATTGGTTGGTGAATCTATATTAGGAATTTATTGGTTAGATAGATGGAGGATTCAAAACCTCAAAATTAAGTTATGAGAAAACCCAACCAAGAAAGAACTCCCACCCCTTCTTGAAATGATTGATGTTTGGAATTAGTAAAAATATGTTTAAACAATTAAATCCTAAAGATTTCAAAGAATTCAATAATATAAACCTTGAAAATTTTATATTTTCAATTTATGCCCTTCATAGATAGATAAGCTAAGTAAAATCAAGCTTTCAAAGAAAATTGCATACTTAGCCTTCCTAGAAAGATGTAGATGCAGGGACTTTCACGTGATGCCCTCCTTCGAAATTTTTTTCCATCATATTTATAACTAGAATACCAAACATAATCTTCTTGCTTGCTGGTCTCTCACTTCTGTGGTTAGTCATCAAATTTACTAGAGTGTTCATCGATCTTCCTCCTCAAGACTATTTTCTTTCCACCTAGAATTGGCTAATTGTTTTTTCCCAGACCTAAAGATCTAACTAGATATCTCTTCTCAAGCAAGAGCCATAGGCCACAAAGAAGAATGTTAGAGAAGACATACTTGAAAATTTTTATTTCTCTGGCTAGCAAACTCCATTGGGCATGTTCACAATCCTTTTGCTCTTGTTTTCCATGTGAACAATATAAAATACATCCCTCTTGTTTGGCAAGCACTTCCTTTTTTGTCCTCAAAGTTACATAGTAGAACCCCTAGTCCAACCTCTATAGATTGAAAAAAATTACAAAACAAATAAATTGTTGTAGCAAACAAAGATTGTTTTTCAACACATACAAACTTCTTTTATTCGATCTCAAACATTACAAATGTTAGGAATATTACAACATTCAACTAAAACACCTTATGAGATAAAACTCATGATTGTGATTTGATCAACTGATCAAAGATCAGAGACAATGAATGAATTACAATTGCCTCATTATATAGATGTCAATTCAAAATATTGTTAGAAATGTATCATGCAACTCCATGCAAATTAAAAGCTCTAAGTATTAACATGCAAATTCTATTTTTAGAAATCATGCAAAACTATAATTCTCCTCATGCTAAGCAGAAGAAATTACTAAATATTCTAACATAGACTCCTCTATGTCTCCATCCTATCCCTCATTGGATACCCACGCCTTTAATTCAACCCACCTCCATTTTTCCTTTCAATCCAAGAAAACGCAAAGAATCGGACAACCTCAACTTCACCAAACTCTCTCCTTGACCCATCTTGATAATGGTTCTTCTTGCAAGCCTAACATAAGAGATTGACACATGTTTAACGATTATTATTTGGGTGATCCCACAATAGTGGTTTACATTTTTTGGCTAAACTAGACACTGAAATAATTTTTTTAACTAAATATTCACTTTTGGGCACCTATAGCGGCTAAACCGTGAGGAATTTGAAGATGATGCAAACTAGAGTTTCATGAAATTTTGTCTATAGATTCTAAATATAGTTTTTTCAAAAAATTTGGAATCAGATTGCACTTCTTTTTCCATCTCCCTCGAAAACAAGTTTTTTTTAGAAAACAACATTTTTAAAAAGTGACGCTCACCGTATAATACATAAATTTTTTTTTCATGAAGGATAAAATTCTAATTCTTTTGAATTTAGATTTGTAACTCTGATATCTAGTGCTTCCACTTGGTTAGATAGTTTTTATTAAATATTTTTCTTTAATAAAGTTTTGAATTCAAACCAATTATAATTCAGAATAACCATTATAACACATAACTTTTTTGTATGTATCAATTTTTTTTTTCTTTGTTGGATCAAGGACTTCAATATCTGGTGCACTAATATTTTTTTTTTATTTTTTATTAATAATCCTTTTTTTCCACATGTGTAGAACAAAGAGCTTGATTTTCAGTGAAAAGCCTACATTCATGAGAAATAAATAATAATAATAATAATAAAATTGAATTTATTTAAAATTATAATTTTTGGGAAGCTTATAATAAGGACTACACACTTGTAAAAAATAAATTTTAAATGAATTCATTTGGTCCCCCAAAAGGTAAATCTAAAATGGTTTTTTATCAGCATTTTGATAGGTGTAAAGGAGACTCTGTTATAGGTATGGTTTAAAACTAGCGGGGTTCTATCCAAGGGGTTTTGATTTAAGGTAGTTTGATCAAACCCTATTCAATTAGAATTCTTTAAATGGAACCTTTTAAGGCTTAAATCATTATATTTTCTAAAAATATGTGATTTTAGCAAAAATCAGTTCCTCCCAGAAATTGTAAACCAGCTTTGTGGGATCACCCATTTCACACTCACACATATCTCCCAGCCATTTTCCAAACCATATCTTCTACTTATAATTGCATCCTAATTCACTTTGCTCCATTGCTCGTGTTGCGATCATCCCTACATGACACATAGGGAAGTTTTTTCCCTATTAGTTGCTTCATGCCCAATTTGCAATATCTTGATTAATTACAACATTTAATTTTTCAACTTCATAGCTTGAATTGAGGTGTAGGTACAACATCTACCATTATTTATAAGCCTACAATAAAGTTTAAATTCCTAGAGCTCAATATTGATTCATTTTTAGAAGAGTAGATCAAAATTACTCAAATATTTCAAACAAGTGCAAAAAAGTTGATCAAAATTGTTGAAGCCACTTATCTTATGGGTTTAACACCTTATCTATACTTATAGTTTACAAATATCTCCTTAGGACCACCTTTTTGATTTCAATACAGTTCAAAATGTGGTAGAGAAGAACCCTCTCTTGTTGTTTAGCCTATTCATCCATATTCATCCAACTTTCCTAGTTAAATAATTTACTTTGCTAGGAGCTTGACATAAAATCCAAAAGCTTTAAGAAAATGTTCTTAATAAAATTCTTATAAAAAGTTGATCACTAATAAAAAGAAACAACAAATTACATTTGTTTATAACATTTATTAAATTAATCTAGATAATTTCTTAGCAAAACAATATTTTCTTTTACAATTATAAAAAATATATTGTATTATATATTCTACAATAAAATATATAATATATATGAATATAATTATTTGTTTATTTATTTTAAAATAAAATAAAATAAAATAAAAAATTAAATATATATGATAATGGTCCTTTCTCTTACTATTATCACTATCTTAATTAGAATGAAAAAACAACACCACCGGAAAAAACATAAAAAAATCTTAAAACTAATAATTTAAATGAAAATAAATTAGCAAAACAAATTTTGCTATATTTTAAACCTATCTCCATAATACCCTAAACTTTAACCACAAATGAAAGAACATAAATTAATTGATCTTGTATTTGCAGTCACTCGAATCTCCTTGCTTTGTCGTTTTCCGATAACATTATCTATTCTTAAGCAAATAACTCAATTTGACCAAGGAGCAATGCTTAACCTTATATAGTGTTGAGTTAGCCAAAAGATTTGGTGTCTAATTTCCCTGTTTGATGGCCGTTCTACAGTCGTACGCATGCCATCAAGTTTTAGTAAATCTCAATGTGTTTGACCTACACTTGAATTTGGTTGTTAATTATGAATTAAATGTACTCGGACTTTGAGTATTTTGTGTCAAGAAAATGGAAACTTTTAAAGAAAAAAAGCACCGCATTGCTGTTCTCGACGTGTGGTAGACATTAAAAGAGTAAAAAAGAAGAAAACGTGAAGGCAGGCAGCCACGCGCCACGTACTTGAAAACAAAGGGCGGTGCTGAAAGTGCTTCTCCCACTATGGCGTGCTAATCTCGCATTTTCTGTTTTCAGACTCCACTCAATCATCATCTGTCTACCACTTCAACTCGAAACTTGAACCCTTCACCTCAATATAAAACCCAAGCAATATATTCTTTGCATCTCCACACTTCATAAATTTAGCATTGTTTTTCATGCGCAACTTCTCACTCAGATCCAATTTCGTTGACATCCGAAGAAAATGAGGCACATAATTATTGGAGCCATGTATTTCCTCCTGTTAATCAACAGCAATGGCGTATGGTGCAGCCCGCCTGCTCCGCCAGTCAAATGCGACACCGACGGTTGCACAGTGAGCAACGCCTACGGAATATTCCCCGATCGATCGACGTGCAGAGCTGCAGCGGCCGTTTTTCCTTCGTCGGAGGAGGAGCTGGTGGAGGCGGTGGCGACGGGCAGCCGGAACAAGCAGAAGATGCGGGTGGTCACGCGGTGGTCGCACTCAATTCCGAAACTGGTGTGCCCGGGGGGCGAGAAGGGGCTAATCATAAGCACCCAGGAGCTGAAGCGCGTGGTTGGCGTGGACGAGGAGTTGATGAGAATCAGCGTGGAGAGCGGAGCGGCATTGGGGGAGATAATAAGCGTGGCTGCGGAGTATAACCTGGCGCTGCCACCGACGCCTTACTGGAAGGGACTCACCATCGGAGGGCTCCTCTCTACAGGTGCTCATGGCAGCTCCCTCTTTGGGATGGGAAGTGCAGTTCACGACTATGTTGTGGGCATGAGATTGGTGGTTCCCCTCACAGGGGGGAATGCGGATGTTGTGACCCTCAATTCCTCTCACGCCGATCTGGATGCTGCCAAGGTCTCTCTCGGTCTTCTCGGAGTCATCTCTCAGGTATACTTGAAGCCGTATAAATTGGGTGAATCAAATAATATATTTAAACTTTAATGATTAGGTAGTTGATTAGGTCGTTAAAGATTAATTGTTTGACTTTAAGCCAAGAATATATTATAACTCAAATCAGTCTCAATATGCATCAGATATCTGCTGTCAAATATCTATTATGAACACGTTTATCTAAACGATACAGAGAATCAATTGTTAATTTTATTTTATTTTTATATGAAATGTTCTTACTGTGTTATGTGATATTTGTATATCTTTAATATAAAATAGAAGGTTAATAATATACAGAAGGGAACTGTGAGTACTTATTATTTTACCTTGACGTTTTACTATATAGTGGTTTTCTTCATATTTCTTAATTAGAGAAAAAGGAATTTTATTTGTTCTTAGCAGAGGTTCATTTTTTTTGACATCCCTAAGACAACATATAACTTTTAGTAGATTTGACAAGTGTAGGTAACACTGCAGTTGCAGCCAATGTTCAAGAGGTCTATCACAAACATGAAAAAGGATGAGCACGATTTAGAGGAGAGCATAGCGGAGTTTGGAAGAACACATGAATTTGGAGATGTGACATGGTATCCCGGGCAACGTAAGGTTGTTTATAGAATAGACGAAAGAGTTCCTCTAAACCAATCTGGAGATGGAATCAACGATTTTATTGGCTTTCGCCAAACCTCAACACTAGGCTTGGCCATCGCCCGTTCAATAGGTAAATTTCTACAATCTACTTGCACACATTATATAATCAAATATTTCTTTACTGAACATCCATATTCATATTAGTTGGGTTAATGAAATGAAATCTTCCTCATAATTGAAATATTTTAGAAGTGACGCACGAAGCTACAAAGGATGCCAAGGGGAAATGCATGACGGCCAAGCTTCAAGTAGAGGCTCTGCAGAGCATGGGTTCAGGCTTCATGAACAATGCTTTGGGGTTCTTCAAATATCCCATTGTCGGCCACCACAACAAGCTCCAAGTAGCTGGGTCATGCCTCAATTCTATAGAAGATCTCTTGCTCACAGCCTGTCCATGGGATCCTCGCATTAAGGGTGAATTCTTCCACCAGACTACCATGAAAATCAGCATGACCAAGATTTCAGACTTCATTAAAGACATTAAAAAGCTGAGAGACCTGAATCCCTTTGGTCTTTGTGGGGTAGAGCTCTACAATGGAATTCTCATGCGTTTTGTTAAGGCCTCTAGTGCTTATTTGGGAGCAAACGAGGATTCGGTGGACTTGGATTTCACATATTATCGATCTAAGGACCCCATGCTTCCAAGACTCAATGAAGACATGCTTGAGGAGATTGAGCAGATGGGGTTGTTTAAGTATGGAGGCACTCCCCACTGGGGTAAGAATCGCAACATTGCATTTCAGGGAGTATTGAACAAGTATAGGAAAGGGGAGGAGTTTTTGAAAGCTATGAAAAAGTATGATCCTGAGGGATTGTTGTCCAATGAGTGGACTGATGGACTATTGAAAATAGGAAAGGAAGGGGTAGTTATAGACAAGGATGGGTGTGCTTTGGAAGGTCTATGTTTATGTGCAGAGGATAGACACTGTGCTACTCAGAAAGGTTATTTTTGTAGGGAAGGAAGAGTGTACATCGATGCTAGAGTCTATAGATATGAGGGATAAAATAACACCTAATTGCATGCATGCATAAGAGCGACACTGTTAATTTGTTGAATTCTATGTAGAGAGTAGAAATATATGGGACAAATAATGCTACAAGCATACTAATGGGAGACAATTTGGTATAGAATATGACATTGCAAGGACTTTATTTTAGGTTGGCTTTAAGGAAGGGTGTATGGATGTACTACTCTTTTCTTTCTAATTTATTTTTATGCTATTTAATTAACTTGTAGTTACTACATTCTTAGTCAAAATGTTAACAAATTTTATTTATGTTAAAGTCACTTCAAAATTGTTTCTGTGAGTGGCCATTAACTATTTTTGTTTTTAATGTAATGAATTATTTTCAATATCTCACATCTTTTTCATTACTATTTAAAGAGAATTTGTTTTCTTTATTCCTAATTATATATATATATATATATATATATATATATATATATATATATATATATATATATATATATATATATATATATCAAATCTAAGTAAAACACTAACCTTTTTCTATTCATATAAAAAGAGTTGTTATTAGTGTAATACATAAATATTGATTTATGGTGGTAGAGTGTTGATGTGATTTAATCTCATTAAAAGTACACTCTTAGATTCTGCTTTATTGTAAAATTCAAATGTAAGATGTTTCCTTTGAAACATATGTATTATTGACTTCTTTATAATAATTGAGCAAGCTCTCAAGTATGATTTTTATCTTTTTATATACAATTTTGTCTTTAATAGTTATGTGTGTCTATTCTAATACCTAAGTTGAATTCAAAGTGATGTTAATAAATTCTTTTTAAGAATTGCCATGAAAATAGTGGAATTTGAAATTTCCTTGTACTTAAGTCAAACAACATATCATTATTCACAATTTGTATGAAAAAAAATTAGATACCAAAATGGATGATGCATGAAAATGATTATTTCTTTCTAAAATACAATATTATTTTAATTTGCAACTCTTTTGATACTCTATGGTCCAATGTGAATGAAGAATCTAAGATCCTTAATAATGTCCTAAAAGTTGTATTTTATGTGTTGATTTAAAAGTTTCATCTACAAAACAATAGACAACTATATTTTTAAATTGAATTGAATTTTATATTCCTTCTACATTATTTTCATACTTTTAAATTACTTTTTCTATTTTCAAATACAACAAATAAAAAATTATTAGAATAATAATTAGAATTTATGATAAAAAAAAAAAATTAACACACTTAATAATAATCTATCTTCTTTATAGATCTTAAATTTAAGAGTCGAGCAAGAAAAAAATTATTACAAAATTGAAAATATTTGGCATCATTTTTTTTTATACAACTCATTAGGTCATAAATCCTAGCATATAGTTCAAAGTTGAAAGTTGGAACAAACGAAATGCTATAAATTTAAACAAAGTAGTGAGGTTGACTTCCAATTTGGACATTCTTAGAAATGCAATTAGTCAATTTAATATTTAAATCATGCATTCCTTTATGGATCCCACAAGTTGAAATCATGAATAATATATTTAGTACAATTAAATATTGTGTGAATGGTACTTTACCAAACATATAGATACATAACAAATAGGAACAAGATTGAAAAAATTTTAATGTGAAAAGGGAGTGTGAAATGAATATTTAATAGATTTATGAGCTAGTTTGATTTTTCCTGTTCATAAATATAATGTTTGACAACCTTACAACTTCTAAGCATGGTTCTAAAGTATCTTTTGGCTAGATAGTTAAAATGTAAAATACATATTTTATAGAGCTCATGTTATTTGATCTATAAATAAAAAAAAATAAGTTTAATTAATGTACGATAATATGCATTTGAACTAGTTATAATTTAATTTGGTTATTGAGATGTTTATCATAATGATAAATTTTTTATCATGACAAGATAGTATCTCATAAATGATAGAGTTTTATGTCATTGTATTGGAGTACAAGAATTGGAAACATAATATATTGGAAAAACATGTGATCATTCACATAGCACATAAATCATTGTGATTCTTGTAGATTAGATAACATTGTAATAAATATAACATTACCGTATTAGTCATATATTTAGTGGTTCCACTTGAATAGTGGGCCTAAGAATAGAGTTACCAATTGAATAGTGGATTATTTGAATAGAGCCTAGAACAATATCATTTCTTCTAACTTGATGCATGTGCCAAAGAAACTAAATTTTAGATATAAATATGTAAATCAACTTTAGACTTTACAAGAATAACATATGGATATGTCTAAAATTGGATAAAAGTAATTGAAAATCACATTACTACTTATTAGATAAATTGTTATGTCATGAGAAATAATTTTATATATCATATAGCTCAAAATAATTCATACAAAACATATATAAAAAAATCACTTAAAAAAGGTTGAATTTGATTTTGGATTTTAATATACCCTTATAATATTGATGAATTATTTAGATTAAAAATATCTCACAGATGATGTTACAAAACATAAAAAATGCAACATTTCTTTACCTAAGATAACCAATAAGAATAAAGGAATGCATGCTCATTTTCCTACTGCATAGATCCATAAATTTACTTTCCATGGAATGTAGTTCATAGATTCATGAAGATGGTGATTCTTAGAAGCTAAAAAATACTCTCTTAGAACTAGAAACAAAAACTACACATAATTTAGAATGCATGGGTTTATTTTGGATTATAAATTCCACTATCATATGATGAAGATTCCACCATCATATGATAAAGATTATATATTATTAACCGATTTTTAAAATAATATTTGATGATCATGAATGGAACTTGGGAGAGTGATGGAACCCTAAGAACCAGGGAAGTAGCAAGATAGGGTTTGGACCCTTTGAAGGGGGTGACAATGTGAAGGAGGTCATAGCCCTCCTCCACTGAGGTTTGGTCTCTGCTTGTGATAGTGTTGTCCCATTCTTTTCTAGAGTCTTCGTCATCTTCTTCTTTGTTTTAATGTATTTTGATGGTGTTTTCTCAGTGCTTCTTCAATCTTTCCATATGATTTTAATTTACTATTTATCTAAATAAAAGGGATTGTTTATTAATTATGTGTTATGTCAGTGGGTGCTATCCCACCAGATGAGGCCCCTGATGACCTTGGGGGGTCAAGTAAGGTTAAGGAGGGAAACAAAATTTTTGTGGCATTGTTGCAAGTGAGGAAGTTTTGAGGGTTGGTCTACTATATTCATTGTGTGTAGGAATATTAACATAGGAGGGAGTTACTCAAACCGAGATGGAAATGGTGAGTGCCCTCTGGAATGCCCTAGCAAGATTACTATCTCCCCTAATCCTGAAAAATGGAAGAATATAGGTTAAAACATGTAGCCATCTTTCTTGTTTCTCTGGATATTAATAACCTTTCAACAAGGAAGTTTTTAGATGATTGGATGAATAGTGTATGGGTAAAGAAATTAGGGCTTCACTTTTTGTTCTTTCAAATAATTCAACGTGGTCTTTTCCTTATTTTTTTTAAGAACCATTTAATGTAGGAAAAAGTTGCTAAAATACAATTTTGGAATATAGGAAAATATACCTTTCATGCCTTGGATTAGTATCCAAAGGCTGTAAACAAAGAAATTATGGATCTTTCCTATCCTAGAGGGTCACAATCAAAGAGGTCCCCCCCAACTATGGGCCTTTTTACCATAATTATTATGGCCAATTGGAAATATATTGAGAATAAAGGAGTTGAGGGCTACCATTTTGCACATCGATGTTAGAGTGCTAGTTTCCCTTTCCCTTGGAGTAGATAATCTAGATGAGATCGACATTGATATTGGGAAAAAAATCACTTGCAAAATTGAGATTCGAGGTGGCATGAATGCATGTTTTCTGTGTAAGTGGGAAGGCCATGTTAGAAGAAACTATCTGATTATCAAAAATAGAGGATAAAACCCTAACTTAAATAGATAACACTATTCACCCTAATATTAATGAAAAATGGATAAGGAAGATATAGGTAATAAAGAATGAACCCTTTGTCTAATCAAGGAGATTCAGTGGATGTAGGGTTAAATTGTAGTACGGTGATGGAAAACCCAACTCCTTGAACCTAGATCATGCCAACTGTCAAGGAAATGATACTGAAAGTATACACTTTTTGTACCACTAGAGAAATCCCTAGAATTAATCAATTGAACTCCCTTTCTCCAACTTCAATGGTTGACGAAAGTCCTAATTTTGAGCACATGCCAAAGAAGTCCTCCTTCTCTTAGAATAGTGAAATTATTAACAAAACAAACCTAAATGAAGATTGTTTTGGGGAGGGTAATGTAAATATGGGTTACTTTCCGAAAGGCTAACTCATTATTGAAGGGGTCCTATAGTATGGGACTAATAACCATGACAGATAATATAGGTAAATGCAAGAAGATGAGTCCACTTCTAGTGGAAGTTTCATACTTAGAAGAAAAACCCGAAATAGGACAAAACAAAATGGGATCCCATTATTTAGAAATGGGGTCCTATTATTCTTCAGGATTTAGAGCCTACATTCAGAATGGGATCCCATTTCGTGTCAGGATCCCACACCAATAATTAAAAAATGGGATCCCATTTAAAAAAACCACCAATAGAAAAATCACCCCTTCAAGAGTATGGGAATACCCCCAAAATAACCATGACCAGCCAACAACAAAAAAAAAAGTTATCAAAATCCACAACCAGTAATGAGATGATTCCACACCAAAAATTTACCTCTAAAACTCAAAGGAAAACTCTAAATCACACACCCAAAATTTTGGAATTGAAAATAAACTCTAAATCACTGCTTGATGATACATACAAGTGCAACCTCTAAATGAAGTCACCAACGATTAACCCTAGAATTTGCAAATGAAGTAATAGCATAGACTCTATATGAATTTATCAACAATCAGCTAGAGAGGATCTTTCACCATCGTGGATGATATTTTTCAATTAGGATTTCAACCTCTAGAAGTTTGAGATGAACACTGTTCAATCACATAGAATCACAAGGGTCACATAAGAAGAGATTAAAATAATAATCATATTCCAATGAGATCTCATAACCTCCTTTTATACTTTTCCTGCCAAACTCTCTAGAAGCTTCTATTTAAAATTCACTTTTTAATTTAAACTCCCCTTTAACTCCAAAAAAGACCTTTTTATTAAAGGGTATGTGTAGGATCATCATGGAAAAAATAGGCCCTTAAGTGGCAAAAAATTCAGAAAAAATCAGTGTTAGGCAACTTGACATAAAAATTTGAATAAATTATCTATATTATTTCAAAATATTTGCTAAAAATAAGTCATAGAAAATTGGATATAGTTTCCTAAGCTACTAGGTTTATTTAAAAATAAACAAAATCTATTTGGTGAAAATTTGAATTTTCAATCTTTGGTGATAACTTCAATTTCAAAGAGAAAAAAATAAGAAGTAAATTATGTCTAACACCTAACCATAATAATAAAACAATTAATATTTTTTATAAAATTTTATCTATAAATAGGACTCATGTCTAGATGTGATGCATATTTTTTGTATTTTTTTTAATTAATTATGAATTTTTTTATTTACAACTTTTAAAAATATAAAAGCTATCTGTCATCACATAACTTGAAGTAAAAAAATCCTTAGAAATTTAATTTTTCATTTTTTTAATCCTATAGTATGTGAAGCATAGAATGTGACGCATGTTTTAGATTCAAAAAATGTGATACTGTTTGAAAGTTACATATATTTTTCAATCAGCCTATCGATTAGGACTTTGGTCACAATTCTAATAGAAAATGAATAATAATTATTTATTAAATTCAAATTAAAGCATAATTTATATTGGTGGAAAGCTAATAATATCCTCTAAAAACCCTTTTTGTTTCATCAATTTTGGGTAAAAAAAAGGTCGTCAGCCACATACCCTACAAATACCCATAATATTGCCACTTTTTGGCCCACCATGATCTTGCACATACCCTAAAATAATGACAATTTGACACATAAGGTCCCCATTTAATACATCAATGATTTAAAACATTTCATCCCAGTTTTGACAAGCTATAACAATAAGGTTCTTTTAAAACATTTTAAATAATATTTGGCAACATTAGTAAAATAATTAAAATAATGCCATTAATATACTCATTTTGTTAAAACTGCCATAAAGCATCGAAATCGAAAATGGTTTGCACTAGAGTGATCTTGATGAAGAATAATGATAAACAGAGCCAATCGGGTGACTTACTATAAATAGATGCCCTCTCCAAGAATCTTGGAGAGCACACCAGAAGTTAGAAATCACTCCATAAAGTGGCATATGATTCATCTAGACCTCCTAAGCTTATTGGAATCATCAAATAACTCCTTTGATCATGTTGACACACATCCACAAGGTTAGTGCCAATTACACTATAAGGGAACCTAAAAATGGGGACATTATAGGATCTTGTTATAAAACGAGATCCTGTATCCTTAATGGTTAATTTTTTTTTAAAATTAAATGAGATCCCCTTTAGGATACAAGATCCTATTTATAGAATGAGATCCTATTTCTTAAAATTTTGATTTTCGGCCTAGTTTCTGCTATGGGTTTTGGGTTGGAAAAAAGGCTTGGGGAGCTAACCCTTAGCTTTGGACCTAAGTTTTGACTTCCAACTTGAAGGTCATGTCAATGTTACTAGAAAAGAGTGACTTTAGACATATCTCTAAAGACATTTTTGTAGAATTTTTTAACGAAATTAAAACACATTATGGATGAGACTGTGTAGATATCAAATACGTAATATTTTTTACATTTGGATTTTTTTTAATTTTTCAAAGAATTTTCTATGAAAATCTAGTCCATAAACTTAAAATAATAGGTTTTCTTATTTTTTAATAACTTTTTATTTTTTCCATTTTTTGGAAAAAAAATATGTCAACAATCTTCAAATAATAGTATCATTTGGGCACTAAAAGAAATTATATATTTGGAAAGTAGACTCTGAGTACTATATTTCATATTACTAACTTTCTTAAGATTCAATATTTAAGTACTTCAAATTTTTAGGTGAAATGTGACAAATTCTAAATATTAGGAAAAACACTTCCACTTTTTAGCCAAAAAGTGGACTCAACTTCTTGCACACACCCTAAAATAAGACGTTACTTTGGGTAATGATAATAAAGTGCTAGTTTTGGGAAAAGACAATGTGAATATTCTAATTAAATAGGGGAAGGAAAATATTATTTTAGATGTTTACTTTTTTCCTGGTTTAAAGCATAACTTGATGAGAATTGGGTAGCTTGTTCAAAAAGGAGATAAAGTAACTTTCAAAAATAAACAATGTGTAATATTAGACAATTTCTCAAGAAATCAACTAATAGAAAAAGTTTAAATGACCAACAATAGAAAATTTCCCTTAAATATAACACAAGATTTAAGGGTTGAATTTTCTCAAGAAATTCAACAATTAACACAACAAAATATTGTGCAAAAAGCTTTAGGATTAAACTGTGTATGAGTTTCAATCAACTAAATTTTATCTTCATGGACTGTGGAAAACTCATACCAACTACAACAAAATATCACTCAAGCTTTGGATTAAATAACATTACAAGTAGTTTTTCAAACAAAAATAAAACATGATAATTGGCTTTGGCAGTTACAATTCAGACACTTGATTTTTTGAGGTCTAAATTTGTTACGTAGGAAAAACATGGTAAAAGGTTTGTCATTGAT